>CAJNIZ010008898.1:0-14069 GCA_905231905.1 Symbiodinium pilosum
ACTATGGCAGTGTCCATTTCCTTTTGCATTCTCCCCATATACACCCTATCATACTATAGTAGTCTCCATTTCCTGTTCCAGTCTCCGCATAGATACCCCATCATACTATACTAGTTTCCATTTCCCTTTCCTTATCCCCATAGATACCCCAACATATACTAGAGTTTGCGCCAAAGGCCGGGAAGCCGGGAACTTTTGACTACTCTCCAATAGTCTGCCAAGTCTAACCCGTGGCTCCTCCAAAAAATATTAAGAGGGGAACCCGCAAGCGTTGAAAGGACCGTTGTATATAGGGCATAGGGTTCAATCATCACATTCGGAGAAACCACAAACACAAGACCCAGACGGTAAAAACCTTTAGGCGGCCAAAACAACAATCTCAAGAAGTCATTAAGCAACCACCTGCACAACCCTCACAACCAGTACAACCCAACAACAAACCCTGAACCCTGACCACTATCTTGAAAACAACATCCATGCAACAACAGAAAAACACAGTAGCAAGAGCTGTCCTTCTCGCTGCTTCGCAGCATCGGACTGGTCAATGCAAACCTTCGCAGCTGCGAGAATAAGCTGATGACATCCCCCCATAACAGGTTTCATGTTTAGGAGTAGGTAACCCCCTCCCCGACTAATAAGTTCAATGTTTAGGGTGAACAAAAAGAGTTAATGAAGGGATGGAACAACAAATGGCAACTACATGAATCTACTGCATTGTTTGTTATTGTTGACGGTTAAATAAGGGCTACGAAGCCCACTGCTGATATAACAAAACCCTGCATGTTTTGGGTATACTAGAACAGCATAATGTTCAGCATCAACCGTATCATCAACCGAAGTAATGACAAGCCCGTTTGCTCGATCTATCTTGGGGATCATTGGATATTTGGCGTCATAGGTCAAGCAAGATTTCCAATAATTTTCGGGAAGCTAGGCATTGGGTTCAAGTTAGAGCTCTGCTTAGCACTGGTTGCATGGCAGAGGCCTCGCGCACATACATGCATTCTACATGCAAGGTTCTGCCATGAGTTGCAGTCGGGACATCAAAACTACGCTTAGTGGCTGCTGCTGGTGTTGTGCCTTGTTGTTACGGGTGTTCGTGGCTTTGTTGTCCTTGTTGTGGCTGTTGTTGTTGTTGTTGTTGCTGCTGTTGCTGTTGCTGTTGCTGTTGCTGTTGCTGTTGCTGTTGCTGCTGTTGCTGCTGTTGCTGCTGTTGCTGCTGCTGCTGCTGCTGCTGCTGCTGCTGCTGCTGCTGTTGCTGTGGCTGTTGCTGTTGCTGTTGCTGTTGCTGTTGTTGTTGTTGCTGTTGCTGTTGCTGTTGCTGCTGCTGCTGCTGTTGTTGTTGTTGATTCTGCTACTGCTGTTGGGGATCAGGCTTTGCATCCATAGTCAGTGACCCTGCTATTCACCCACGGCTCCAAATGTCTACATGGGGATCCAGTACGTGCATAGGAACCCCTCAGGATCTCAAGCGTCTCCCAAAGAGGTGCTCGGAGTCTGCGGGTATACCTCCCTATGTGTTCCTAGTATGACATTTACATCGGTCCTTCCTGAACCGTGAAACCCCTCGAAAAACTTCTGCAAGTTCAAATCACGGCCTTGCTTTGGGAACTGTAGAAAACACTGCTCTCAATACAGCACCTTGCATTTGGCAGCAGAAATTCAGGTGGGCGACGGGCATCTGATCTTGTCCAAGGTTAACTGTTTGATCTAAAGTGAGCTTTAGAATAATACACCAAAAATCTGAACAGTTAACCATTAGATACCCAATAGACAGAAAAACACGGACCTCTGGTTTTGAGAGTTTTGAGACCCTTGATTTGTGCTGCGTCATTCCGAAGCTCTTCGCACAGCAGGCGCCAAGCGGCCGTGTCGAAGAAAGCGTTACGCCGCCGCCCGCGGCACCTCGGGTCTCTACTTTGATGGATAGACGGTTTAGAGTCACTACTGGGAGTCTACTTAAGTCCCAGGCCATACAAGACAGGGGTTCTCGGATGGACAGCTTAGTGGAGCTCAAAACAAAAATCGCTAAGCTGGGTGTGTGTCATGTCGGTAAGGCTTTGGCTTGTGATTCCTTGAGAAGCTCGTTGCCCAGCTTACGGCGGCACTCAGAATATCAACACAGCGATAGCAGTACTGACACGGATTAATCAATTGCCACTTGTTGGTTCGGTAAGCGTGAATGATAAGTTTCTGCTGAAAAGTTTGGAAATTGTGGGGTACCCCACGCCTTGCATAGCAGTAACACAAGCAAACACGGCCTCATGACCAACCCCTACAAGGAGGGAGATCCGCTGCTTGAAAAGCTTATGCTTAGCTGCTTCGAGATCCTGTTCCTTCTCTTGTTCCTATTTGAGCTATAGTCTAAAAAACTCCTTGTCGCCCGCTAATTACCTCTACAGCACCCTCCTACACAGCCCCCTACTAAACTATAGCGCATTTAAGTCCAGAATAGGCACACCCTAACCCCTAACCCTAATCCCTCTCCGAATGGAGACCACAGCCTAGGTTTGCATGTCTGCACGGCCCTAGACCCCAAGATGCTACAGTCCTGACGCTGGGGAGCCCCAGCGAAGGACCCCTAATTTTCGGAAACTCACCCCAATATATAGCCATGACTTAGACAACTCCAAGCTGAAGTACACAGGCAGTGCAACTTGTTAGCAGTAGCAGAAAGAACGTGAGAATGACATGCCCGGATCCATCTTGTGTATAGGCATGCTTGACATAACCTTAGGTATCCTGAGCCTAAACCCTAAACCCTAAACCCTAAGCCCTAAACCCTAAGCACTAAACCAAAGGTGTAGGGTATAGGGGTCTAGGCAGAGATACAACACGTTGGCGCTGCGGGTTGAGGATCGCAATGGCTGCAACTTGAGGGTTATGCTGTGAGGGTTTCGGGTTAGGGTTGAGGGTTGAGGGTTTAGGGTACAGGTTTAGGGGGTTGTGGGTTTAGGGTACTGGTTTAGGGTTAAGGGTTCAGGGTTTGGGATACAGGTGTAGAGTTGAGGGTTTAGGGTTTAGGGTTGAGGGTTTAGGGTACAGGTTTAGGCTTGAGGGTTTAGGGAGGTTTAGGGTGGTTTTGGTTGAGGGTGGAGGGTGCAGAAACATGCAGTCCCCCTTAAGTAGATAGAATGTGGTGTAAAGGGTGGGATCTTATTCTAATGTACCCAAAGCCATATTCTATCTACTTAAGGGGGACTACAAAGGCATACTGCTTCTTCCACCAACCGTGGGCCTGTCACCCTCATCCATCTTACCCTGCGAAGTGCCCTTAGTCTTGAAACCTGAGAACTTCCCCAAAACCCTGTAAGGATATGACGGAACACCAGTGTTATCTGTACCGCTCGGTTGTAAAAGGCTCATATATTACATACATATATATATATATACATATATTATCTGATCAGTAGTCCTACATCAATCTTCCTGAGGCACCACTGAGGCCGCTCATGCCAAAAGAAGATCACAGCCCAAAAGCTTAGCGTGCCCACCTGGGAGGTTGTCAAAATGGCGCGCGATAAACGTTTAGGGTATAGGGTTAGGGTGGGCCCGCTCCACAATCTGGCCCCTAAGCTGTTTTGGGAGGAAATGGGTAATTCTCAAACTTAGGGTCCCATTTCGTACCCCTAAATACCATATTTGGTGCCGTAATATCATCTGGATATAGAAGGTGACCATAATTTGGTAGTTTCCCCAAATAGGGGTACCCCAATATAGACCCAAAAATACAATAGTCCTTATTATTGGGGACCCTAAAATGGTACCCCTAATTTTGGGAAACCCCCATTTTGAGAATAACCCAAAACACTTCTGCACTCCGGGGTTTCAAGTGACGTTTGGCTGTGCCAGGTGCGGGGTACCCGTGGGTCCCCGTACCCCGCTCCCTTTAGTGCACTTCTCGAGGTTCCTCCATATGAGCTTCGCCGAAAATCCTTGTATATATAATCTGATGCCATAGACAAGTTGGGGGGGGTCCTATCGCTTTCGGGGGTTTTGCGTAGGATGCAAGAAAGGCATGGCTTTGGAGAAGTTCAGCCAAAACGCAATCGTGGTTGCGTCTTAGATTGAGGGGTCTCGCTTTTGGGGGGGGTCCTAAACCTTTTGGGGCTTTTTGCACGATTCCTATGTCGCACGGCATTCCTTCTCTTCATGCCTAATACGCGAGTATTGACCATTGCTCGTATTAAGGCTGCTTAGGGATGGCTCTGGCCAATGACGGCGACTTGAGGGGGAACCTAGGGGGCAGAAGGAGAGTGGGGATTGGTAGGGGAAGGCATGACCTAGATGCAGATCCAAACCTGAAGCCCACAGCCCTTAACTTCAAACCTCTTGACCCAATGACCGGGGGCAAATTCTGAAAACCAGGGTCTGAGCGGTAGTTTAGGGTTTATGGGGTTAAGTTCTGGTTCAGGAATACAAAATGATGGCAATGAAGGCTGCATAGGCTCCTGGCTCATATACAAAACCCTCAGCCCGAAGCCCCCACGCATCTATTCATGCGAGCCCTGAGTACTGGGAAAGTACATCAGGGGCTTGGAGTTGACTTTGGGCAAGTAACTCTCTTCTCCAATAACCAAGGTTAAAAAAGTTTAAACTGGGGTCATTCCCCCTTACAGTAACTGTTACCACAATGGGTTATAGGAGTTGTAAGAACCCCCTTAATAAGGCCCCTTTAAGGACAGTTACTGGGAGGGGGAATGACCCAAGTTTAAACTTTATTATAGAGACCCAAAAAGGAAGCCCAAAAAGTTCAAAGTTCTTCTTTTGGCTAAATAAGATATTCAATATACAACAAAAACACCATCTGCGCCTTGGTTGGTGGGTAAAAAAGCCGTCAGAGGGCTTTTGCTTTAGGGCTTCGGGAACTCCAAGCTAGCAAAGACTCCTTTATCCTATAAACCCTATAAACCCCATAAACCCTATGAACCCTATGAACCCTATAAATCCTAAACCCTACAATCTACAGCTCGCGAAAAAGGGTGAAAGAAGCCATGACGGGGCCCAAACAGTGAATTTAGGCTAGAACCGCGAAGCAGAGTCGCCTTGTTAGAGTAAGCTCCCGAGATGAAGGGGACATGAGCTGTGATAGGTTTTAGGGTTTCGGGTCTGATGCTGTAGGGAGGACCTATAGCAAGGAAATATGAGTTGCAATAGGGCTTAGGGTTTAGGGCCTGATACTGTAGGGAGGAACTATGACCCACTTCACAAGTATTTGGGCTTGGAAAGGGAAAAGCCTGCTGCTGTTGGAGCCTCGCCACAACTGCGCACCAGAGGCTAAGTTGATGATTTCCGGAGAAGGCACCTGGGCTGTCTTTAGGGGTTTAAGGGTTTAGGGTTTAGGTCTCGTGAAATCAGGGTCATATGAGCTATATCTAAACTCCTAGTATCCCCCTTCATAACTCCATAATCCTCCCGATATAATCCCCTAAATAACCCCGGTTAAGGACTTCAGACCCTAAACCACAAACCCTAAATCCTAAACCATGTATAATCCCCCCATATAACCCTCTCTTTAAGGAGTTTAGACCATAGCTCATATTCTGGGGATTCTAGAGACTGTCTCAAGACTGGGGAGTTTAGAGTTTCCTGGGTTCAGCTTGAAAGTGGTTGTCCCTGCTTCGCAGTTTTCCAAATACCGGAGAGCCCAATATCCCTTAATGAAGGAATGTGCCTTAAACCACATTACGGATCCTAATCTGGTTCAGGGATAGTGGGCCTTCTGGGTGTCTAGGCTTTGGGGTCGAGGGTCGGAAGGACAGAGAAAACTCTAGACCCTTAACCCTAAACCAAAAAAGCCTAAACCCTAAACCCTTGATTCCGAGCCAACTGCCCTTCCAAAGAGCAGGGTAATTTAGGACAATCATTTCAACTCCCAATTTTAGACCATCTTGGTACTATTCCCTACATAAACCGCCATTCGGGCGATAGTCTAAACTCCTGGTATCCCCCTTAATAATCCCTACACTACTCCCCTATATAATCTCCTATATAACCCCCTGTAAGGAGTTTAGACTATGGCTCATTTAGGGTGAGGTCAGGTGAGGTCGCTTTAAGAGAGAGGCGATGATGGAGGCATGGCGTAGGCTGTTAAGGGTTTAGGGTCTTCCCCTAAGGGTCCAAGTACGCAATAATTAGGTCCTCTTAAAAGGGGTATATAAGGATATCTAGGGTTTAGGACCCTAAGGCACTAAGGGTCCAAGTACCCAATAATTGGGTAATCGTCGGTAATCGTGGTACAGGCTTTGGAGGAGTATATGATTATTGGGTACTTGGACCCTTAGGGTTAGGCTGTGTACCATGATTCGCAAAGTTCAGGGTACTTTGGTTCATGCAGGATTTACAGTATCCACCGAATCGCGTGAGGGTTGCAGTACATCCAGGCTAAAGGGTGCGGGGATATTCCTTTCCGACTTATGATGCTGCAGTCTGCCACCCGCGGAATAACGAATCTTCCCCTAGTCTAATGGTATGATGTCGGGTCAAGTTATTGCTAGTTTATGCGTATGGCATGGAGTACCCTCCTCCGAACTGACATGGAAACCGAAAGGGGCCTGCGCGGTCCATTTGAAGGGGGATACACAGGGTTCCATGATGATTCCGTTCCTTGGAGCATTTAGCCAACACGCCCTGAAACTTATACTCTAAATCCAGGCCCTAGTTCTGTGTAACCAATTACGAAGATGCTAACCACCATGAGTTCTAGAACCTGGTCCCACGTGACCTTCACTATGTGTTTCGCTGTGCATGTACGTAACCAGCTACAGCTTGAAGATTTCATACCTGACCTCGCGCAACGCTTCTCAACAAGCCTCTTTGGGGTTTCCCCTGTACCCCAGTTGACTGGGTTGCTGCTAAGGGCCTTAAATTGAGTTATCATATGATGGGGTGATAAAATAAGGTTTGGGGCTTAGGGTTTAAGTTACCATGCGGGTATATAGCAAACAATGGAGTTTCCTGGTTGTAGTATCTTAGCTCAAGTTCCTTGACAGCAGCCCAGTTTAGGCTTGATGTTTTAGGTTTAGGGCTTAGGTTCTAGGATTAGTTTCCTGGGACTTACCAGGCCCACCTTACCCTCCAACATTGGGTACTTGATATGTGCGAGCCGAGCAACTGAAGTCATGACCGCGCAGCTGTAGCCTCCAGGGATCGCTGGTGCACAGTCTAGGGTCATGCGATGCAGGTATGCAAGTAAAATACTAAATACAGTAGCACCCCCCAAATCACAGCACGATCTTTCACAATAGGGGAAGATCTATTTCTTACATTTGACGTGTTGGTTGGGCTCGGGGTCCAAGATGCGGGGTGGCTCAGGAAAGCTTCAAACCCCATTTCGCCAAAAAGAAGAAAATTATAGCGATAATTCACCAACATGTATGTTGGGGTTTAGGGTTCGGCGGGTTGCCTCAGATCTTCCTGTTGCAGAAACAATCAGGATTCTTGAGGGATAGCCCCGGCAGGCAGGCGTTCTCCAGCTTATGCGTTGCAAGCGGCACTGGGAATGTAGCAGATACTCTAAGGGATTTGGAACCCCAGTAGAAATTAGAATTTTCAGCTAAATATTAAGATTCTAGGTAACAGAAATTAGAAATTATTTTCAGGAACCTTGTAGGATAGAAACCGCTCTCAGCCCAAAGCTACCCCGGATGTAGGAGCTTGCCAAGATAACGCCTAAAAGCAGCCTGGCAGAGGAAGCATCCTTCCATATGAGATATAGTCTAAACCTACACGGGGTTATATGGGGGACTATATAGGGACCTACTATAGGGCTTACTAAGGGGGATACTAGGAGTGTAGACTATCTAGCTCATATGATTACCAGACTGCGGGACTTTCCAGACACAGGGATTTTGGCTGAATACCCTTGCACCAGGCTTAGACAAGGATCTTACGGAGACGAGAAAGTATATTATATGTGGGACATGTAAGGCATGTATAGGGCTTCTTGGGGCGAAACAACCCACCTGAAAACCACCCCAAACTCTAAGTTTTCGCAGCTGTTTAACCCATAGTTAAGGCTTTGTCCTCGGAGCGTGCGGGAGAAGACACCCCGCCCAGACCGTAAGCCCTGTGCCTTAAGCCCTGAAGCTTAAACACTTAAACCCCAAGACATTAAACATATCCCCAATCTTAACCCTAAACCTGGAACCCTAAACCATATCAGACCTGTGCCACAGGAACCACCTTCAGTGGGTTGGAATTGGGGGGCGAATTCGTAGACCCCCGGAACTTCCGAAGACCTCGACCCTAAAATCTTGCTGAAGTCTCCTTACCCAGCGCCCGATATACGTTAATTGAGGTTAGTTTCTTTACATGATACTAGGCTCCGTGATAACTTTCATGGAATCTCCCTTATTTAAGGGGTGTTGGGTTCCCTGAGAAACCTCGACCTAAAACCCTCAACCCCTCAAACCCTACACCAGCCCAGTTGCCAGCTCATCTTCCGTCTGCTTTTCCATTATTACAATATACCCCTGAGCCCTAAACCCAAAAGGACCACAAGATAGACAATTTCGAAAGCCTGCCTTTCTTGAGAGGGTGGCTCTAAAAATGTTGCCCGAAATCCTTCCAGCAACTGTACAAATGCCTACCCAAAACCATGTAGTCCGCCTTAAGTAGTTAGAGTTTGGGATATATGGGGATCCTATTATGGTTTTAAGGCATTCCATTTGGTCTACTTGAGGGGGACCCTAAACCCTAAACTCCCCAACACTGCCCGGGATCGAAGTGCACCTTCCTGTGAGGACACCCACGAAGGCGACGATCTGACCTCAGCTGCAACTCAAAGGGATATTCAGGATGTGATAGGGTTCAGGGTTTAGGGTTTAGGTGCAAACAGAGGTCTAGAAGGATGTAGAGGTATATAAGTTGTATAAGGAATTATTGGGTTCAGGTTTTTGAGGTGGGGAGTTGCCAGGTGGTTACACTTGCATGAGGCTCCCGCAACATAAGGACACCACGAGTATCACATAACTCTTGTATGCTCCTCTTTCTAGGCGTTGGAGATACCAAAGCCCTAGCCTCCTATTCTACTGCTTAAGGTCTCAACGTGCGCATCACTCTGAGGCTTAGGGCTTAGGGTCCACGGAAGAATAAGAAGATCCTGTTGCAATTTACGGTGAAGGGCCTGAACCCTAAACCCTAATAAGTATGAACCCATCCCAACAAGCATCAAGGCTCCTCGTGGACCGAACGAATCCCTCAACTTTCAAAGCTGGTGTTCCTGGCCGCAGCAAAGCCCCAAAATCTTATGAAAACAACAAACCCGTGAGCCCCTGAATCCTGATGCAAATAGAGTTACCATTTCATTTTCCAGATTCTTCTCCATGAACAGAGGAGTGTGTCCTCTTGTGGCTCCTGGTTCTTCGCCCAAAAGATATCCCTATTTTCCATTCCCACTTGCCCGCGAAATCACCACTTAGCCCAAAACCCTTAACCCTTGTGCCTACCCCTATACCCACATGCAAGAACAGGATTTTGGCGGCCCAACCACAAAATTGGGATTACCAGAAACCTTTGCGAATACACCCTCTAAACCCCAAACTTCTAAACGCAAAATTGCTGACCTTGATCTCGTAAAGCCCCCAAAACCTAGTCCTCCTTAAGTAAATATAAATGGAATTTCCTGAAATCATACTGAGATCCCCATATACCCACATTCTATCGACTTAAGAGGGACCATAGTCCCTAGACCCTCAACTGCGAACCCAAAAGTCATGACCCAGTGGCAGATTATGCTGACGGTCGCTGCCGGCCGCCTCATAAAGTAAGGGCGGGTTTAGGTGTTTAGGGCTTAGGGTTTAGGGGTTTGGGGATTTAGGGGTTAGGGGTTTTAGGGTTTAGGTGTTTTGGGCTTAGGGCTTAGGGTTCCAAGCTTGGCTGTACGTGGGCCATAATGAGGCTGCAGAGGATTATAGCTGTAGGATTGCAACTTCTAGCAGCTCTGGCTGGGATGATATCCAGCAGGCCTTTCCCCTACCCATCAGTTGTCAATATACCCTAGACCCTAAATCCTAAACCCTCTAGTCCCCCTTAAGTAGATAGAATATAGGGTATATGGGGATCTTACTATACCCGCAGTCATATTCTATCTACTTAAGGGGGACTACAAATCCTAAGCCCTAAGCCCTATAGAGGGCAAAATTTGATTACAAACATATCAACCTCAAGGCCGCGCAATGTCTGCTAGAGCTTGTGGAGACAGCAGGCTTGTTATTGGGTTCTGTCATACAGGCAAGTGCCTTATAGGGTTTAGGGTTTAGGCTTGAAATGTTAGGGTCACTCTTGGGCCAAAGTTTGACCTGCAAGTGAAGATGCAGCCATGTAGTTAAGTGGGAGAGTCCCCAAGTTGCTGTTCTCCAGCAACGGAAATGGAGATTCCTCAAAGGGGACGAGCCTAAACACAGAGGTCATGACTCTAAACCGCCAACCCTCTAAACCTGATTAACCCCCTGGCCCTGAAATTAAATCCCGTACGAATATACATTGGAAATGTTTGTTTAGAGGCGCGGGGTGACTTCATTTCAGTGCGGGGGGGGGGAGGGGAGGGAGGGAATAGACCTGCGGAGGGAGGCGGGAACAGAGCCTGCAGCAGTCAGAGCATGCCCAATGCCCAGGGCGGATAGCTTCATACTGTTTGGTATGTTTCACCCTGCCCCCGCGTGATCTTAAGGTATTATCTCGGGAATAGTACTTACTACGGGAGTGGCGGGGCAGTCATTCTAACCCAAAGCCCTCAAATTATTCGGGGCTAGCGATGATGCGGCACAGCCAAGCTGCACGTTGAAGAAAAGGGCGAGTGCCATGAACTTCCGCCACCGACCCACGGCCCAACCTCAGCCAAGCTTCTTCCTTGAATGTCTAAATGCCCTCAGAATTGAGGCTTTAGGCCCTAAACCCTGAACCCTTTGAGTTGTTTTTATGAAAACAACTCAATGGTTTAGGCCCTAAACCCTGAACCCTAAGGGTACTTAGACCTAAACCTTAGGGGTGATGAGGAGTATAGTTGGAATCTAAATATCCCAGGACGTACTACGAAGGGGACCGAAAAATGACCATGGTTTAGACAATCTATCTTATGTGAAAAACGCGCCAAGCAGAGCTTTTAAGTCCCTCGTCCTAAGGTCCGAGTACCTAAATCGCATAAAACTTTAGCGCGAACGGGCTTTCATGCGGGTATTATCATGAGAAAGGTCAAGCGCTCTGGTACTTTACCCTCAGGGCTGAGGATCCAAATATCCAATTGTCAGGGTCTCGGATGGTAATTACAAACCATTCAGATGTTCCCGAAGCTGGACTACTTGGGTACTTGGACTCTTAGGGCCCAGCGGCGTGCAGAACAACGTGAGCCTAAAGGTTGTGCATTAAGAAAATCGTTCCTTGCTTGCTTTGTGGTGCTCTACCCTCAACCTACGATCCCTAAACCCTAGACCTTATAAACCCTAAACCCATGTGTTTTCTGCCTTCGGTATTGGGCTAAAGCTTAGGTTTGAAGGTGCAGCTTTCGGTGCCGTGATGTGCGTGTGTGTCGATTCGGGCGATCCAAGGGCGTTGGGACACGAGGTAGGAAGGCCTCGCCAAACTTATAGTGGGTTAGCAAGAAATAAGAAAACATATTATATAGGGACTACATATGGATGGTTGTCAAAAATATGTTCCCTTTTTGGATCCCTATTAAAATACGGCACCTAATATTTAGGGTACACAAAAAGGGACCATGATTTTGACAACCACCCATACAGGGATTGTGATACCCTATTTCCTACTAACCGAAAGTTAACCAAAGGATGTCCAATTGGTTATAGTCTCCCTTTAGTTGATAGAATATGCATGAGGTATATGGGGATCTTATTATAATATGCCCAAAGCCATATTCTATCTACCTAAGGGGGACTATAGCTCATCAAGGTCCACAACCCTGACCCTTTCTCACATAGGGCTTTCTCCAGATGGGTGGGTGATGAAAGGATGAATAGTTGAATAGCTATGAGAGCCACAAGAAGGCATAATTGGGGCGAATGTCTTGAGAATCTCTTGAATGAATTTCCGACTGGTGATCCGGATCCTCAGGGACTTGGAATCGCGCAGCTTGCCGATCCCATTATATTCCCGAACGCACTTCGCAGCACAAAAGGGATGTCCGGGTTGTATGTGACATGCGCTTTCTGTGTCACAGGAACACTGGTCAACTAAAGTCCTTACGGAGTTCGAGAGTCCAGGGTTGGAGAAACAGCGTGTGGAAAGCCGGAAGTAAAAGAAAAACCAGCCCACCTAATTATGGTAGTGTCCCTCAATAGGGAATATAGACCCCAAAATATTATACTCCGTATATATAGGGCACCCACGATAGGGTGCCCCTAATTTTGGGATTTCCCCATGTACGTGTTGTGCCCCTTAGCACTGCCCGCATACCCGCGTCAAGTAAAAGTAAGCACAAGTTGTAGACGGAAGCCCATGCTATGCAGAGTTTAGGGTTTAAGGGTTTAGGGTTTTGAATTTCCCTGCTATGTCTAGGGCCTAGGGGTGCCAAAGGGTCCCAGTCTCTGATTTTCTTCCTAAACCTAAACATTCACCTACTGTACGGAGGGTTGTCAGAACAAAGGCTGGCTTTGCTGTAATTACTGATGAGCGAAGCTTCGCAAGCCTCATATCATGTGTGGGCCAGCATGCTTTTGGGAAACCACCTTGTTCGGCCCCTGAGCTCGAAGTCTTACTTACTGGTTCTTAGTAGGGAATGTGGAAAAATCATAGGGGACCACTTATAGATTATATTCCCTCATTCAAAACAAAAGCTCTTGGAGGTTTACTCGGAAACTTGCGGAGCATATCTACCCTTCAGTAGCCTCCAAGTTTGTCTGCCCGAGAGACTGTGGCTGATGAAGTAGTCCAATACGTCCTGCCAGGAGTAGTTGCTCTTCGGCTTTAGGGTTTAGGGCTTATCTCCTCCCCTAGGGTTCATGATAGTGTCCTGCCTGCAAATGCTTCCTTGAAGCTCCTTGCGCAGCTTGCACTGCCAAGCGGTCAACTCAACCGCTGGGAAGCATGTTTCCTCTGGACCCCAAGCCCAAAATTCCCAAGCATTTTGCCCTGATCATATACCTTCAGAACCCATACACCCTGAGACCCTGTCTGACCTAATGCTCAGCACCGAGGGAAGGTTTGGGAGCCCTGCTTTCGGTTGGTACAACCTTGCAACAAGACAAGGGTTGAGGATTCCGGGTTTAAAGGGGTCTGGGAAGATAAGTTCAATCAAACAAGTGATGCGAGGCTTCCAAGGAACTGAGGTGTCTCTCTCAGAGGGCACTTAAAAGACGGATTACACTCGTTGGGGCTGGGTTAGGGGATGCTTCCTGACTTTTCAAGAAAATGTTAGGCCTTTTGCCGATCAATGCCCAACCTTCTATAACGTCTGTAGCAGTTGTCAAACCCTTGCACCCTCAATGATCACAGGGGGAAATTCTGGATGAAAAGAGGGTCTAGGGCTCATGTCCTCAACCTGAATCCCTTAACCGGTTTAGGGCTTATACTAGCTTCAATCTTCTGTTTCATCCCATTATTTCCCACCAAGCACCAGCAAGACAATTCTGAGGAACTGTAAGCCTGGGAAGCCCTAAGCCCAAAACCCAAAAACCCAATAAGCCCAAAACCCAAAAACCCAACATAAGCCCAAAACCCAAAAACCCAACATAAGCCCAAAACCCAAAAACCCAATCAGCCCAAAACCCAAAAAACCCAACATAAGCCCAAAACCCAAAAACCCAACATAAGCCCAAAACCCAAAAAAAACAACATAAGCCCAAAACCCCAAAAAAACCCAACACGCAAAGGGTCGGGGTGGCATGAGCATGTATACTTACCATCCCTATGGTTCACCTGCTTATTTTGGGGTTAGAAAGGGTTTAGGGCTTAGGGTTTAAGGTTCCATTAAGTAGATAGAATATTAGGGTTCATATTGGGGTTATATAGGGATAATGGAAAAGAAAATGGAAACTACTATAATGGGTTATATATTGATCAGCACATTGAAGTCCCGCTCCTTTATGTCCTAAGCCAGGTACAACCCGCCTCTC
>CAJNIZ010008899.1:0-11920 GCA_905231905.1 Symbiodinium pilosum
GAGTTTAGGGTTTGGGACTTAGGATTTAGGGTTTCGGGCGTAGGAAACTAGTCAGGACACCCAATTTAGGCTTCTTTTGACGTCACTGTTGTCAACTGGATTTAGGGTTCAGGGTGGAGTGAGATTGCTAAGGTTTAGGGTTTAGGTATTGGGGTTTAGGGTTTGGGATTTAGGGTTTAGGGTTAGGGTTTAGGGCTTAGGGTCTGACATGTTTTGACACATATTTACTGGTTAATTCCCCCCCCGCCCAAGTATTTACAAGTAGTTTACTTGGTGGTTCATTCGGCTCAACAACTACTTATAATTACAAGCCCCCTAAATGGCCTTATAGGCATTTCCCCGACTATAAGTAGTGTCGGGTTAGAGTGTGACGTAGTTACTAAGTCCAATGAGCCTCCAAGAAGTAGGGGGAATTCCAAGAACTTTTGCGAGCAGCAGCGAAGATAAATCGGATTGTTTTTGAACGCGTGGAAAATAGGGACGATGATAACACAGAGATTGAGCATACACATTGCAGTATGAATTGGAAAGGAAAAGAGAATGGAAAGTAATGTAATATTAGCTATGAAACAGAGCTGCTGCGCTAAACCCTACGCCCTAAGGATATAGTCCCCCTTAAGTAGATAGAATATGGCTTTGCGTATATTACAATAAGATCCCCATATACCCCATTTTCTACCTACTGCAGGGGAACTATATAGGGTTCCTTCTTATTCTTTCACTCACTGCGAAGCCCACTGAAGCTGGGGCTGGGGTTCCTGAAGCGTTCAAAAAGCCAACCCTTCAATTTGTGATGTCAGGTTTGCTGTTGGCTTACGAGGAAAGGTTCAGAGACCCTAGTTGACTATGATGATGGTATACCACAGCTGTATTCAGTATAAAGTTTATACTGTTTTTTCTCAACTGGATCCCCAGGTAAGGTTTCCTAAGCCCGAAACCCAAAGCCCCAAACTCTAAAGCCTAAACCCTTAACCCTAGCCCTAAACGGGTTGAGGGTTGAAGGCTTGAGGGCCTTTGGAAAAACAAGGCCTGGTCTAAAGCTCTACGCGTGTGCCTTGTTTATTGTTCTTTGTGGTTGATGCGAGTAGGGCTTAGGGTGTAGGGTTTAGGGGCTTAGGGTTTGAGGCGTAATCGGGACTGGATGAGTTTGAATGGCACTTTCATTTGAACAAAGGTGATGCTAAGCAGCTTCGCATCAAGGACACTGTCAAAGCCACAGAATATGTGGCGGTTACGTGCAGGACACGAAGCGCTCACTTTCGGCTCTCTATAAACTTTGTCCGAACTCCTGAAAGAACGCGAGGTCCCATGTCCTGTTGCGGTTTGGATTATAGATTACATCGGAGTATTTCAGAATATATGGTTGAGGGTTTAGGGGTTTCGGGTTTAGGGGCTAGACGTGAGGAGTATCCGCTTGGGGACTCAGTTTTACAAGGATTTGTACAATGGGGGACAGTGCTTAGCTTGGCTTCCAGGTAGAAGCCCCTATCAGGGGTCCATGCTGATACCTAACCTCTCTTATGTGTTTGAGAGTGAGTGCCTTTCCCACTCTCCAACGTAACAAAACACTTCCCCCTCACAGGCAATATTTTCCTTATACTCTCCTAAACCTTATTCCTCACAACCCTAATTAAGCTCAAGTCCGAAGCCCAAAAACCTGAACCCTAAAGCCGAAGTCCTGAACAGCGCCAAAACCGTAAATCATAAACCCTACACACTATCCCCAAAATCCCAGTCCGAAAACTCAGCCCAAAATCCGAATTCCTTCGCTCCTCCAAAATCCTGAATCCATCACTGCCAGAAAGCCATAGACACTGACATGCCCAAAACCCTAAACCCCTAAACCCTAAACTTCAAAGGGCAGCGCAGGTAGCCATAACTTTTGGCACCGGAAGCATCCGCGGGAACTTTGTTGAGGAATTGGCTCCTTTGCCTGTGCAGAGGTTCAGGGTTTAGGGATTAGGGGTTTAGGGTTTAGGTATCAGGGTTTTGGGTTCAACACAGGGATATGTACACCCTAAACCCTCAACCCTGCCGGCGAGATGTAGAAACCTGTGGAGTTTTGGCTAGGCTTTGGGATTAAGCGATTTAGATTGGCCTTGATATAGCGATGTATGGGGTGTAGCCCCTAGAAGTCTAAGTATTGTAGGGGAATATTTGGATGCAGGTGTGGAGGGCCAAAGTGGCAGATAGGAGTTCCATTCTTCAGGTTGTAGTTTTCAGGGGTTAGGGGGTTTAGGGTTTAGGGTTTAGGTTTCGCGGTCGTCCACATGACTGATTCGCTCAAAGACTCTATCTTTAGGGATTTTGGTGGTGTCTGCGGGATGTTCGGGTGCTTTCCTCCCTGGCAGGTCCAAAAACTTGACTTAGTCTCCAGGTGGGGGATGACGAACCCCAACTCCTCACCACTGCCCCCACCCAGTAACAGTCCATCGTAGCAGTCATACTAAGGGCTTTACACATTCATATTACAACAATTATCCAGCGTAACCCTCAACCTTACACCCTAAACCTTAAGCCCTAAACCCTAAAAACCTAAACCTCCTATTAGGGTTTGGGCTCCCTGGCCAGAGTTTGGGGTTTTAGGGTTTTTTGGTTTAGGGATGTAGGGTTCCAGGGTTTCGGGTTTAGGGTGCCATGCCTTTAAAAACAGGTTGGTTTGCTGTTGGGGAACTTCAGGGTAGTTTTCGTTATAAGCAACCCTATTAACTGCTATGCGCCACCGTTATCGTAACTTAGTTTAAGGCCCCTACCAGCAACCCAAGTGCGTGTAGTGTTCTAAGACAAGACTTCGATTATGAGAGCCCAAGAATGTAGCTTGGGTCATAGATTTACGGTTCTACAGACTCGTGATGTCGGATTAACCCTAAACCCTAAACCTTAAACCCTAGATCCGAAAAGGAGCCGCAACTAAACCCTACACCCTGAACCCTAAACCCTGGGGCTGGGTGTAGGGTTGAGGGTAGAGCCCCCAAACCGCCCGCCTCAGCGTCCCTCTCAAACCCCCTTTAAAACCTCCTTAAACCCCATTAAGATCTCCTTAAGGTCCCCTCTCTGAGAGCCCCCATTCTGATTCTAAAGCCAAAGCCCTAAACCCAAAACCCTAAACCCTAAATCCCTAAACCCTGAATCCCTAATCCCTGAATCCCTAATCCCCAAACCCTAAACCCCAAATCCTAAACCCTGAATCCCTAATCCCTGAATCCCTAATCCCCAAACCCTAAACCCCAAATCCCTAAACCCGGAATCCCTAAGCCATAAAATCCCCAAACCCTAAATCCCTAAACCCCAGGTCTGCTTCTCAGAGCCTACGGGAGCAGAAGCCGAGCCAGAAGCTGGATGGACCAAAGGGTTCCCTAAGGGTCCAACGACCCAAATAACAGGGTTTTAGGGCCCAAAGCCATTAATATTATAGTATTTGGGCCCCAAAACCCTATTATTTTGGTCCTTGGACCCTTAGAGGGATAGGGTTAGGGGTTTTAGGCTTTAGTTTTGCGGGATGTGCGTGCAGGATCTGGGCTTAAGCATAGGGTTGGGGATTCAGGGTTTGAGGTTCAAGGCTTCGGTCTTAGGGGTTAGGGTTTATCGGGGTTTGGAATAGTCAGAATGGACATGCAACGAAAGTGTGAGTCCCTCTTAGTTAGCTTGTTGTCAACATGATCATTATTGGCACCAGCAAGGGGACCATGGATGTTAAGCATGCCCGTTTCAGAGGGTATGAAGATGAATGGGTGTTCTAAATTGCAGGTGCCCTTTCTGGATGTCGATTAGCTGATTTCGAGGGGAAGCAGACTATGCATGGAGGAAATCTTTCGCCCAGCCATATGGTAGTTTATTTAAATAGCAGGACCCCAATATGTACCCCAATGTTTTATGGCGCTCATTATGGGACCCCCCCCTCCGAAAGTGCAACCCAAAACAAAGGAAGCACCCATCATATACTTTACACTCTGGGAACCACGTTTTTTGAGAGATCCTTAGCGAAAGATCTCCTGCATCCACCGAAAGTATGAGCAGCAGAAGGTTGGTTTCCAAGGGTCTAGCGTTTAGGGTTTAGGGGCTAAGTCCTGCAGACTTCCATTCCCAAGGGCTCAGGAGCCAAAGCTGTCTGTTCGTGAGGTGGCGGAGCTCTATGTCAGAACTAGTGTAGGAACGGAGGGTCAGACGCTAGTGCGAATCTACTTGTTAGCTGCCCCTAAACCCTGAACCCCTCAACCCTAAACCGTTAAACCTAGACCCTTAAACCTAAGTCCTTAAACCCTACATCCTAAACACTTATGTTTTGGGCCAGGAATCTCAGCCACCACATGAACCTGTGTTGATAATCAGAGGAGATTCCACACCGTATGTCCCGGCACCCTCTACAGGATGATTCTTACATCTACTGAACCTCCTACATTATTGTAACCACACAGCATTGTACAATCATTGGAGTGTCATCGGAGTATTATACAGTATTTCAAGCGGGGCAAGGCCGCATATAGATCTGTGTCCTATTTGGGGGGGTGTAGCCTCTGACAAGAAGAGTTCAATTTCACTTGGCTCAACCATCAGCAAAACAGCCCCTGCTCCTAAACTGGTATACCCTAAACCCTATCAACCCTAAATCCTTTAAACCGCAAACCCTACATATTCCTGTATGTACTTCGATCTTCCTATAATGCGAATATATACTACATATCCACATCCCTACATGTTCCCCATATTCAAACCCTAAACCGAATGTCCCAATATATTCCTAAACCTAGACCCTAAACCCAAAACCCCTAGACCCAAAACCCGAAACCCGAAACCCTATCCTTCATCTGCAATTTTATGGATGGCCTTTCTTTGCTAAGGACAGTGGTTGCGCACGGGTGAATTTGATCACAGTGGTCCAGTCCGCAAGTTGTTGGTTTAGGGCTTGGGTTAGGATTCGGGTCGAGGGTTTAGGGTTGAGGGTTTTAGGGTTGAGGGGCTTTGGGTTAGGATTCGGGTTGAGAGTGTAGGGAAGAGGGTTTTAGGAGTTTAGGATTTAGGATCTGAGATGAGGAATCTGAGTGTTTGCAAAACTGAGAGGTCCCTTTGGTCAGTGGTCCCCATTAAAAAGATATGGTCTTCTTAAGGTAAGCGCGTTCCATCCTAGTTTGTAGTTGAAGTTCCTATACCTAAAGGTTAATCCCCCACCCACACAGGGGACGCTTGTAGATAACTTAAGGCCCTATTGATTCCATCTGAAGGAGCCATTACTATAGGGGGATTGACCCAACCTATACCCCTGCCCACCACCCTCCACGAGAGCAGACAGCGTTTTGTCCATTCAGAGGTTTAAGGTTCGGGATTTAGAGTCATGAAGCCGTTTATCCTTGTGAAGATATAGCTGTCCCTCGAATGGCCGAAGCATAATTTCAAACGTTAAGGTTGCAGGTAGGTAGCTTCTGCGCATCTACAGGTCTACCTGGACCCCAAAAGTAGGTAAAATGCTAGCCCACAACATTTGAAAATAGCCCAAAGGGCCATTATCTTACATACAGGTCTATGCCTTGAGGGCTAAGGATTGGTGTTGTCGGATGTGGGGTCCGAGGTTGAGTGACCTTCCTAGAGTCGCTTCACACGCCCTCACCGCATCATCTGGAGATCCAAGGATTCTTGCAAAGAAATGTACGGTCAATCTCTACATGGGAGTTTGTATGTGAAGAAAACACCCATAGAGGGTGAAAGGGACTTAGTAAATATCCGTATATCCACTATGAAGCCATATACTAACCCCAGTCATCCCCGTTATTAATCTACTTAGTAGCCCCAACCCGGAACCCTAAAACCCTAAACCCTAAACCCTAAAACCCTTAAACCCTAAAACCCTAAAACCCTAAACCCTAAAACCATAAAACCCTAAACCCTAAACCGTCCCCTGAAGCCTCGGGCCCCTCCAAGCCTCTAGTTCTGAGAAATTTCCACATATAGTCCCCCATATAACGCCAACATACTATAGTACTTTCCAATTTATTTCCCATTATCCCCATATAGCCCCAATATCACCCTAATATCGGAAGAGCCCACGAGATGCTTTGGGGACCTATAGTCCCTGTAAGTAGATAGAATATGGGGTATATTATGGGGCTTATATAGGGATAATGGAAAACAAAATGGAAACTACGGGTATAGTTTAAGTAGATAGAATATGGCTTTGGGAATATTATGATAAGATCCCCATATACCCCGTATTCTATCTACTTAATGGGGGACTATAGCCTCAACAGGGTAGCCAGGTTTGTAAACGGGTTTTTGGGAGGAACAGAAGGACCCCGGTAGGTCTATCAGGCTCTTTTAGTTTGTTGAACTTCGCAAGTTTAATCGCCCTGCCTTCGGGGAAATTAAATGGGGTTATTTGAAGAATGGCGAAGCGTGACAAGACTGAATCTCCTTGCGTTCCCCCAGACTGAGGCCAAGCACATGCCGCCAGCGCCCAACATAGTAGACGTTTTCTTCCTTTTTCCAGGGCTGTTCTCAAAAGGGTCCTTACCCCAAACCTTAAACCCCAAACCCTAAACCCCAAACCCTAAACCTCAAACCCTAGACCCCAAACCCTCAACCCTAAACCCTAAAACCCTAAACCCCAAACCCTAAACCGCCCAGGGACTTCCATAATTCCCTTGTAATCCCTATATCTCCCGGCAGTCCCCAAGGCTACCCAGTTTGGGGAAACACCCTTAACTCCAAGTCGGTATGTTCTTGATGTATACATACATCTAGATTCACTTGGAACTGCGAGGTTTATTCTTGAAATTTGTCACGACCCATGACTTACGGGTACTTAGTAGGGCATATTGGAATATATCATGTAGGGATATAACCCTAAACCCCAAGCCTGTGAAAGGTGTTATATTCCCTGTTTGCGTGCGAACTACCCGTAAGATGAGGTCATGGTTTTGACCTTGGACCCTAAACCCTTATAGTCCCCCTTAAGTAGACAGAATATGGGGTATATGGGGATCTTATTACAATATACCCAAAGCCATATTCTATCTACTTAATGGGGACTATAAACCCTCAATCCTTGAGGTCAGGGTTTTGACCAAAGGCCAAGATGAATCTTCCCTGACGGATGAGCTGGTTCACGGCTTCACCCTACTTCCCGGCGCATCATAGGGTTGATATAGACCCCCACCCCAACCGGAGCCTTCTCAAACCTAAGCCCCAGGCCCTTACCAGCCCGTTAGGATTTCTGGGGTGGGTTTAGGGTTCAGTGTTTGGGTTTAGGGTTTAGGATTTAGAGTTTAGAGTTCAAGGTTTGGGTTCTGCAGCAGCCTTATTGCACAGTCCAAAATATTCCCACTACGATCTCTGCCTCTCCCAGGCCAGCCCATAGCCCAAATCCTGAGGATCTAGCTGGGGAAGCAACCGAGTAGTGTCAAGTAATGGAGGTTTCACAAGATTTGGGGCCTACTGTTTTAGGGGTCCTTATCATAAGGATTATGGTAATTGGAGGTCTATACTGGAGTTCTCCTGTTTTTGGAAACTACCCAATATCCTCTAGTCCAGTGAGATTACCATTCTTGATAACAATCATGTTTCATATCATATCTACCAGCTGTAAACCCTAAACCCCAACCTTATGCCTAGGCATGTATACAAATAATCCCTACATTGGGCCCCAAAGTCTGTAAATATTACCTACATTGGGCTATTTGGATCCCTAGGGTATGCATTTCACGACAACCTTAAAACCCTAAACCCTAAACCCTAAACCTTAACCTTATGCATTTCATTGTATACCCGCTTGGCCGAGGACAGATGAGCCCTTTCAGAGTTTCACCTTCGACGGTGTCGTAGGCTTGGGCCTGGGGGCGCTTGCAGCTGGGTTGCCGTTAAGGAATTCAGACTAGGATGGTTTAGGGTTTAGGGTTTAGGGATAGAGCTACAGTCTGAACTCCTTAACGGGGGGTTATATAGGGGATTATATAGGGGACCACTATGGGGGATATTAAGGGGGATACTAGGAGTTTAGACTATAGCTCATATTATGGGTAAAAGGTGCTCTGAACCCTAAACCCTAAATCCCCGAACCTCTAAATCCTAACCCTGGAACCCTGAACTTTTTCACATCTTTGTAACTTAGCTTCAGTTCCTTAAAAGACACCCAGGCAGTGGAGCCCAACTTCAGCATCTTCACGCAGTTGACGAAGACTCTTTGATCTGGGTTTAGGAAATGCAGAGTCAAGGGTTTAGGGCTTAGTTGTTCAGGATCAGAGCTTAATCATGTAGACCCCTGATTAACAGACCCCCTCCCCTCAGTAGGGATTTTGATAGGAATCCGAATATTAAGGCCCTGAAGAGGTGGGGTTTATGAATTTGGGGTCTCCATTAGGGATTTAACGTCTCAGGGTTTAGCTTTCCCAGATCTTCAGAGGGAGCTTAGGTTTGGATCCCCCCTGTCAATATGGAGAGTCGTTACATGGGCAAATGAAAGATAGCGGGGCTTCAGACAGGATCACGAATTAGACTTTTTTGGCCCATCTGAAACCCTAAACCCTGAACCCTAAACCCATAAACTTTAAACCCCAAAACCCCTGAACCCGAAAATCTAAACTCCGAAGGTATCTATATATGTATGTAATATAAGTCTGAAGACACATGAGCCGAGGATCTCTCACGCCAACTTCCTTCCCCAGTTTGCTTATTTCCTCTCTGAGCACGATCATCACCCCAGCGAGATCAGCAGCTTGATGCGCATCATACGTTTGGGGTTACGTAGGGCTCCTAGGGTTTAGATTTAGGGGTTTAGGGGTTTAGGGTTTAGGGGTTTCAGGTTTAGGGTTTAGGGGTTTAGGGTTTAGGGTTTTTGGTTTGAGGTCTCGGGTTTGGGGATGCAGCAATCCTGAATGACCCCGAACTACCTTATACCTTGGGAAGTATAGTCTGGTGCAAGATTAGAAAATTCCTTTACAAAGCTATGAGCCCCGAAAATCCTTATGAATCCCTGTAAAATCCCGCAGACCCGTATGGCCCTAAACCCTCAACCCCTTAACCCTTAAACCCCTGAATCCCTAACCTCCTTCACCTTTTAAACCTCTTAAGCCCTAAGCCCCTTAAACCCTGAACCCCTAAACCCTAAAGCTTCAACCCCTAAACCCCCAAATCCCAAACCCTAAACCCCTTAACCTCTAAGCCACAAAACCCAAACGCGAGGCTTTGGCGGCCACAACCCGCAGAAGATGCAGTCTGCACTTCGCTGGGCACCAGTCTTCAAGCCGGAGCTTCTTGGTTTTAGGGGTTACCTGGACCCCAAAAGTAGGTAAAATAATAGCCCTAAACCCCTAAAACCAGCCCAAAGGGCCATTATTCTACAAACTTTTGGGGTTCAGGTAGTAGGGAATGAGGGAATGTAATGTAGGGTTTTAGGGTTGAGGTTTTCAGGGTTTAGGGGTTAGTAGGGAATAAGGGACTATAATGTAGGGTTTAGGATTTAGGGGTTTAGGGTTTAGGATTAAGGGTTTAGGGGTTTAAGGGTTTAGGGGTTTAGAATTTAGGGGTTTAGGCTTTAGGATTAAGGGTTTAGGGTTTAGGGCTGTGGAAATAAGCTGCAATATAGTGGTTCTACATGAGTAGTATAGGGGGTTATACAGGGGTAATCGAAAAGGGCTTAGGGTTTTAGTTCAGGCTAACACTACGCAGATGTAAAGAAAAGATATGGAGGATAAGAGGTCATTTCGAAGGGATGTGTAGAGAATATGTGCGGGGATATAGAGGTACCTTTACTAAAAAGGGATGCATATAGAGAAGCATATGAGGATTAGAGTTTAGGGGGCTTGGGCTTTCAGGTGTATGGGTTCGGGCCTAGGATTTAAGGTTTGGGATTTAGGGCTTAGACATTTTGGAGCAGGAGGTCGTTATATGGGGGCACACGAAACACAGGGATATGTGAGGCTTAGGGTTAGACCACGCGGCATTTCCGGATTGCATGGCTTGCGCGTGCCCAACTTAGCCCTAGTAACCCTTTTAGGGCTTTCTCGTAGGGTCAGGCTTTAGGGCTTAGGGTACTTTAGTGTGTAGGGTTGAGGGCTTCGTGCTTGGGTTTCAGGGTTGATGGTTGTTGATTCAAAGTTTGGGCTCTAAGGGCTTGGGGTTCGGGATATAGTATTCAAGGGTGTAGGATTCCTTGTTTTAGTTTCAGGGCTGAGCAACGCGGGTGGTTCTGAATCTGATTATGGTAATGACTGTTCATATCGTTGTTCGAACTGCTGTTGCCTTTGTGTGTTGTTTCGGATCACCCCGTCGCGCGACGACAGGGCTCTTCCCACTTGTTTAGTCACTCGTTGTTGTCCATCTTCACGTGTGGCTAAACCCTTCCTAAAGCCGAGATATTGACTTTGTTTGCCTTTGTGACAGTCTTTACGAGATTACGGGGAGGCCGCTTCTCCAAATAACATGAGACACCGCAGTTGTAATCCCGCGAATGGAGGTTTTCATGACGTATGGCAGTCATGAATAATCATGGTGCTGTTTACGAGAAGCATCATGCCGTCTCCGAGGCATACATGAAGTTCTGCAAGGTTAGAGCACACTCTGGGTCCGCAGAGGGGGCGACATAAAACCCTAAACCGTTTTGACAGTGAGGGGTCCAAGAACAAGATCCCTTCAGACACTCCAATCTCTTCTGCTTATTGTAAACCACTCAGACCCCGTCATAGCATCACATACTCCCAAGTAGGGGTGTCTGCTTTTGAATGGCAAGCTTCTAATACCAGGGGGTGGGCAGATTTTTCTACGAGGAAGAGACCGCCCCATATCCTCTAAACTCTAAGCCCTAAACCCTAAACCCTAAACACAAAACCGCCCAATGCAATCTTCAGGCTCGGCTTCTGGCAAGTTCGGATTCTTCGGATAAGCGTTGGGGGCACCGAGTTGACCCTCTGCGACGATGGCACCTGCGTAGCGATTGCCGATACCGGCACTTCTCTCCTAGGAGTGCTACAGGGCAACTTACGGTGGATATTAAAAATCCTGCATGACCCTAAGTACGTTATACCTTGGGAATTATAGTACTATAGTATATTAAGGTCATGCGGGATTTTTAGTATCAACAGTAGTAAGTTTAGGGTCTAGGGCGACCTAGTAATACGAAAAGTGGAAACTACTGTGTCATGCACAGTGAAGGGTTCTGGGTTTACCCCAATCATGGAGAATCTGAGAATCAACTAGACAAGAAAGTTGACAGTGAAAGGAAAACTAGGTTTAGGTAGGGTGTTATAAGGATGGCAGGCCATTTGAAAAGTCAGGCGCAGTTCGTAAGTAGGTTCATACCAACAGGGTTTCAAGAGGGCCCCCCACATTTCAAACCCCACAACTAGGCTTAAATAGATCTGAATAGTTCAAAATATATACGTAATGGTCACCTTGAATCCCTTCTTCTGGGGCTTGTTATGTAGCGTTCCAACCCTATGATTAATGAAAGGGATAGCTGGGGCTAGTATGAGGCTTGTCAGGACTTGATTTATACGGGCTAACACTTACGAAGTCCTAGGTCCTGAAAGTGTATAGTCTTGAAGGCTTAGGTTGTAGGATTCAAGTGTTAGGGTTGTTCAGATTTGGTGTGGCTTGAGGTTTTGTAGCAGGCTTCAGTGTTTGGGTTTAGGGTTAAGGGGTTTAGGGCTTAGAGATCTAGACTCTAGACCCCCCAAATCCCGTAATGTTCCCTTTGTAGTACCCCTAAACCCTTAACCGACCGGCACTGGTCTGCAGGAAGCCCCTCTAAACTAGACCCCAAGCCCTACGAGTATAGTTCTCCTTAAGTAAATAGAATATGGGATATATGGGGATCTTATCATATTATACCCAAAGCCATATTCTATCTACTTAAGGGGGACTATAATAATTCTAGGCTCTTTGAGGTTGGGATTTAGGGCTCAGGACTTTGGGGGGGGGGGATTTGGATTCAAGG
>CAJNIZ010008901.1:0-13823 GCA_905231905.1 Symbiodinium pilosum
TAAAGCGGGTCCAACATTAAGGGGGACCACACACCCGAAACCCTATACCCCTCTCGACCAATGACGTCGGCAATCCGTGTTTGTCATCTCGTTCGGGGAAGGACTCCCAGCAATGGAGCCTCAATTTTGAGAAGCCCCGTTTGGCTTCAGTTTCAGATGTACTGCTGGCAAATGGGACAGTATGTACTAGCATTATTGGAATAGTGCCGAATCAAATGCAGAAGAAAATGGACAACGTACGGGACGCTGGGTTTATACAGGGGTTTGTAGATGTTGCAGTGTAGGGATGCCTGAATCATTGCCGATATCATGTTGAGGTCTGTTTGAGGCATCCTAATTTATATCATACTGCAAGAACCCTAATTCTGCGAAACCCCCAAATGACCTTACACCCTAAAAACAATATTGAGGCTTCTACGTTATGCTCTGAACCCAAACCCTATGGCTCGACACCTGGCAATTCTCCGGGGGTCGTCGGCGTACATTGCGCGGAAGAGTTGCTCGGGCTCGGCCTGAGTTTCAAGGATTTGGGTTTAGGCTGGGGGTGTGGGTGTCTAGGGATAGAGTTTTGGAGTTTAGGGAGCATTCCAATAGAAAGGGACTGCGCAGTTGTAACTCGCGGGATGTGCTGATCCTTCTACCACCCTTCAGTCCCCGTAATAGGTTAGGGACTTTGGGGGACAAACATTCAGGATACTGTGTGCCTACTTCTTAGACTATACACATTGCACATATTGTGCATCTACTTCTGGAACTATACAAAGTGAAACTGATTGCCAGGAGTGAGTTATTGTTGCGGTTCATGTTGGGGAGATGAGCTGTAGCATTTCTTCTTCCAAACAGAGAATGCCTGAACCCTAAACCCTACTTTACTATGGGGCGCCTTTTAAACTTTTCTGCTGAGCGTATGCGCCCCGTACCTATGTCATAAAGCTCATGTGAAGGTTTAGCTTGTATTGGATGCCACCCCAAACTCTCAAAGTGCGCGCGTACGCATGTAGATGTGCGCGCACACACACACATGTAAGCATATCTGTATAACTATATCTATATCTTGTATATGTATATATTCATACATATGTCTACTTGCGCCAGTATTGATCTGTCTTACCTGTTTGTATTCATGTAGCTACACATGACATAGCTATCATGTGATGGACAACTCCGTAGGATGTCACGGTGGGTGAGCGCGCTAAAAAAGGCGTTGCGAGTTCAGGGTTTAGAGTTCACGACTTAAGGGTTTAGGGCATGCAGCTCTCACCAGATTTCGGCTCCCCTTGTGGGTCCTTGCAAAGCCAGCTAGGTGCGGGATTGGACGCAGAAGCCCGTGCACCCCGCAACATCAAGCGCGAAACCCAACATCCCGCAGCCGGCACGTAACTACATTGCCCCGAACAGGTCCCAGATCACTAAGAGAGAACGTGCTAGAAACAAAAAAATCATCAGCTCTGGGCCCTTCCGGGGTAGGACACTACTCAGCCAGATTGGCTTCACTTAGCATCCCAGCCGCATCCCTACACCAGGCATCATCTGCCTTGCATGAGTTATACACCTGACACTTCGCAGCTGCATCGCTACACTAGGAGGCACCGTTCTGGCTTTCATGAAAGTATGCTCTGTCCCAACATTTCCTGACGTTCCCCACTCACTACCTACCCTCTTTGGACCCATCCCTTAGGGCCTGGGAATTAAGGATCCGCCAGCAGTGACAGCTGGGGTCTCCCCTGGTGTAGATGGAGGAAAGCTTGCATCTCCATATATTCCACATATCCTAGGAAACGCGGGGATCTTTAGTTGTGCGCGTGTTCCTCCATGCACCATAACATTCTACTCCGTAGCCCTAGCTGCAACGTTAGCTGTAAATTCGAACCATTGAACCACGGTGTATGCGCGAAGACGTATATCAGGGGAATGAAGTTCCCGACCCCAGAACAACCTTTTTCAGGACCCTTACTATGGGTCTAGTTGGGTTTAGAAATCATAAGGGAATTTCTTCAAAGGGGGGGGGGGGTACGGTAGGGACCCTTGGGCCTAGGGATACATGGGTGTTATGAGGTGACTATGGACCTATGGGGGTCCTGATTAGCGATTACAGAGGGATTGTGTTGCAAAAGCCCATATCCCTAAAGCACCCCATATACACCTTATTGTAACCCTTTATGCACAGAGTGCCTGAACTCTTGCGGCTTAGGAGTTAGTGCGAGCCGCGAAGGCATCCTCATCTTCCTCATTTCCACCGCCCTACCAAAGAGCAAACAAACAATGAAATGCAAATGAAGTGCAGGCTGGGTTTATGCGGGGGTCAAGAAAGGGACTATGCGTAGTGGCCCAAAAACAACTGCCAAGAATCTAGGACCACATATTTCGGAAAAGATGGAAATGCAATGGAGGCTGGAGGTACAACTATAAAATCACAGCCGTATTGTTAAGCATCATGTGATAGCCATAGGGTCCGCATTTTGGGGGGTTGGGGCTACTAATTTTTACTTATGTCATGCCAGACAAGTACCACTATGCAAACCACATCTACTCAAAGACGGTCCTTGGGTTCCAACGGGTGAAGTAACCCTTCTTCATTTCAGGACTGCTCATGCTAGCTTGCAGGTATAGGGGCTACCACGATAAACCCTAATAGTCGTTTTTATGGGGACCCCCAAAAATGACCAGCCAAGGGCTCTGATTCTATTTGGTGTCCTGCACCAAGGCCAGCAATTGACACGTCTACAAACACTCTCTTGTGCGCCACCGAACTTTTGGATCTGTAGCATGGGGATGCGAAGGCCACTGGGGTTGCACAGGTACTGCTAGGGCATCCCTTTTAGGGCTGTATGAAGTTCATGTCCGAAAGGCGCCTACAGCCATCTTGCAGGCAGGAGCTACCTGACCCCTATACCCTTACCCAGACCCCCTGAAGGATCCAAAAAATGGAGCCCCCTAAAGACCCCTTAGTTTCGCCAATGTAGTAATGGGTTCATATTGGGGGGGGGTCCATTTTTTGGATCCTTTAGGGGGTCTGGGTACTATTCCGTGAACCCTGAACTCATAGAGTTGCACTGTTCTTGTCTACCCAGCTGGTTCTGAAACCGTCCCGTGAAGTTTTCGGCCAAGACCTGAAGCCACAAAATCCACGACCCTAAAACTCTAAACCCCCAACGCTATGTCTAAAACTCAGAACCCTGAGCCCCAAACCCCAAAACCCCCTAATTCTAAAACACTGCGCCCTTGACCCAGTTTCCCTGAGCCCTTCTTGCATCGAAGCCCTAGTCTAAACTCCTAGTATCCCCTCTAATAAACCCCCATAAGGGTCGTTATGTAATCCCTTATATAACCCCCCCCCTTTAAGGCATTTAGACCTAGTTTAGGGAATTGCTCATCTGGGTTCACACATGGCCACAATGCACATCCACCAATGGTCGGCACCAGAAACACTCCACTCCGGGACTCTCCTTCCCGGCTTCACCAGTTAGGGTTTAGGGTTTAGGATTAGAAGGTTTAGGGTTTAGGGTTTAGCTTAGGGTTTAGGGCTTAGGATTAGAAGGTTAGGGGTTTAGGGTTTAAGGTTTAGGGTTTAGGATGAAAAAGCCCTGAATCCTCAAACCTTGACCCTCCAAACCCGAATCCTCAGGCCTAAATCTTCAAACCCTGACCCTCACTTCAACCTCTCAAGCTATGCAGATAACCTTCAAAACCCTCAAACCCTCAAAGCCTCTTAAAGCCCTTAACCTCAAACCTTCTCCAATACACCCAACGCCCTCCCCTAAACCCTAAACCCTAAATCCTAAACCCTAAACCCTAAAACCCTAAACCCTAAAACCCTGAAACCCTAAACCCTATTTCCAATCGCTTCCCTTCGGCCGGGCCTGCGGCGTGTCTCTCGAGATTTGGGAAACTGGGCTCGGACTCGGGAACTTTTCCTCATCGGGCTCCTCCCTGGGGGACCTTCCGGGATGTGGGGGTTTCCCAAAATTAGGGGTACCCTTTTGGGGGCCCCCATAATAAAGACTATATTGGGGTTCCCTTATTTTGGGAAACTACAATGTGGGGGCTTAGGGCCTTTGTGGCCTTAGAACTGTGGAGGGTCAACTACAGGAGTACGGAATACAAAATGGGAAGTGAGCTTTAGCTAGAAGAGTTTTGGGTAGGGGTCCTGGCTGAGGGCCTAGAATTGATGGCTTAAGCGTTTGGGGCTTCGGGGTGCAAAAACCCAGTGGCGGAAAACTATTCGTGGACATGTGCGCATGTTGCTGGCACTAAATTCGTTGTCAAAAGCACACCGGCTGTATAGAAACCCAAGATAAGAGTAGTCAATACCACACTCTGGAAGACCGGCAAGTGAAACCTGATTGTGGCAACTACTTGCAACTACCAACAGACAACTTTCTATACGAAGATTTCTCAAAGTCAGGGGGCCCGCAGGGGCCCTATCTACGCATCACAAAGGCCCCTGTAACAGATTCCTTTGGGACTATTTTGACTAGCTCCCATATCCTCAAGCCTTGTGCAAACCATATGAGCCATAGTCTAAATTCCTAGTATCCCCCTTCCCCTATAATTTTCCTCTATTTAATGCCCTTTAAGGAGTTTAGACTATAGCTCATATCAGGTTTCTGAATTGTGCAGCTCGGGGACTGTCCCTAGTAAGGGTTGTGGGGTTAGGGTGAATGTAGTCAAGTTTGATAAAGAACCTTGCACCCCAACAAGCCTTAGGGTTTAGGGCTCAGGGTTTAGGGTTGACCCTAAACCCTAAACCTTAAACCCTAAACCCTAAAGGGTTGTTGTATTTTCTGACCAAACTGGAAGAAAGGACTTCCCAGGAGCCTGCCTGGTTTCGTCTGCTGAGGCTATGCCCGCTGGAGGTATCAACCTGAATCAGCATCGCTTTTCTGGGTTGCTGTTGAGGAACTTAAATCAAGGTACCATAATGTGTATATATAGTAAATAATAGGGTTTCCCCAATATAGTAACTTAATTTAAGTTCCTTAACAGCAGCCCAGTTTTTAGCCTGAAGCTTAAGTATGCATCTTCGCGGTGTGTGTGTACTTTCCCCACTTCAGGATCCAAGGCATTCCTGGCATGCGGCTGTCCCTGAAATAAGACCACAAGCTTGTCAGGTCAGACAGGAGAGGTGCTCGCAGGCCCTACAACCGACAAACCAGACTGCAAAAGCACAAGCAAAGGCCTTTGGGGAATAAGTCTGTGCCCCCCCATAAGCAGGCCACCAACGTCACTGAAAAGATTACTCTGTAAGCTTCTGGGCGTCATGCATTCAGAGCGGCATGCACTGTCCTTCCTACACAACTACTTCCTGGCGATACCTTCCTTGGCTTCCGGGAAATCGCTTGAGAGAATGTCCACGGGGAAGGCACACATTGCTAGTTTCTTGGCCGATGCATGGGTTAACATGTGCAGCATCAAGGGAGCGGTCCGGAACAGCAAGCCATCCAAACGAGGAGCTTGATGGAAGGCTTTGCGAGCGGCCTTGCACTGGATAAAGTACACTCTGGGGCCTTGCTCATAGAAAATGACTCCCCAAACCCCAGAAACCTTTAATGCCAAACCCTGCAATCTCTGATGGTTATCCTAGCCATAGCCTGAGTCACTTCATACTCTACGAAGCAGGTGGCAAGATAAATGCTTCATCTGGATTCTCTAGGTGGGCCACCATCGTGAAATCTTAGTCTGGGGTCTGGTTGGAGCCGGAACGCTCGGCATTTCAAATCAATGGGAAAGATGACAGGTTTTCGGCAGATTTTGGGGATACCGTTCAGGGACCCAAGACCGGATACCCTCACATGTTTTTAGACTCGTTCAAAATGCCTTTTTGATGTGGACGGAGATCACGACCTAGGTTCAGGAATTTTGGAGTCGCCACCAAATGGTTGGACTCCCATACGATTGCTGGTTACAAATGTCAAGTGATACAGAAGACCGTCGTTCCAGGGCTTTCAACCAGGCACCCATGACGGGTGCTCTGGACCTGAGCGTTATGCCAGCTACAGCCCTATGTGTTCTAACAAATTCACATTTTGTTGCGTACTTGTTGTCTGAAAACCTTTCAGGTACGTCGTGTTCTTTTTGTATGTCGCACCCCCCCAAAACAGAGGGGACGTCAAACAATGCCACATGAACAATCCCAATCCCAATCTGAACGCATTTATTAAAAAAAAATCGGAATCCTTCCTGACATGGGACTTCTTCAATATGATCCCAATATGAGGCATAGGTGGGGCCTCTATCATCTCCATCTAGCACGTATCTATCCCTATGACCCCTGAAGTCCCTAAATTAGCAGAATTTTGAAAAAGCTCCACGTGGGTTTCGGATGCTCGAACCATAGGGTTCACATAGGGTTTAGGATAGCCAGGCTTGATCAACTGAACGAAATGGGAAGTGGGACTGAACCTCCTCACGCATGGTGGATCTTACTTGCTAGTTATCCGAATTGAACACCGAATGAATACGCACAAAAATATTTCTAAGGAAGCCTGCGCACTCTCAACAACCATAATGAACAACCTACTTCATCTATGTAATCCCTGTAGCCTCGACTCATATTATCCCAGTTTCCATTTCATGTTGATGTTCTTTCCCGTTTGATTCTTGCGGCACTATCCCTATGTATACGCTATATTCCCGAAACCTCGAAGCCCGAAACCTTCATTCTTACCCGTATATGTCCCTCACAATGTATCTACGAATTTGACTAAAGGAAAATTCTGTTCGGATTTAGGGTGCTAAATGCCATTTAATAACAGTCGAAAAACAGTTATGAGGCGATGATACTGCAAATTATTCCGGCTTCTACAGTACATGCGCGCATCCAAACTTGAAAGACTTCAGCTCCAGGAAGCAGCTTCTGACAGTGATCACCATACAACTTCCGAACATAACCTCCACATAATCCCCTTGTCATCCCCATAAATGCCTGGGGTCCCCAGAAGCCCCCCTATCTTTTATCGTCGCGGCTATTCTGGTTTATATAAGATTTGGTCTGGGCAACTCCCATAAAGGGGTGTTTTTCTGGTGGTTGATTCTAGTGAGATTATTTTTCTTCTGGAAAATCCGTACACAAAAGGAGGAAATCATCATCTTCCATAATGAAAGGGTACCGCGTTATCCCCAAGTCAGATACTTCCCATATAGTTCCTGGCTCCTGTCTGTCGAATCCCCTAAAGCCTAATCCCCTAAGCCAATCTCCCCTTGAAGGGAGCTTTGATATGGCCCTTTGTAAAGAATAAGGGTGGCTGTCAAAATTATGGTCCCTTTTTGGATCCCTATTAAAATCCGGAACCTCATATTTAGGGTACCCAAACAGGGACCATAATTTGGACAACCACCCATAATATGAAGCCCAAGCTCCTGTCGGTCTTGCGCCCTCTGACAGGCTTCCGTGGGGTTCGTGGTGGTGCTGCTGCAGTCTCAGGCGCAACTCCCTCGAAGTCTGCCATGGCAAAGAAGCTGAGGTATAGGGCAATAGGACTGTAGGGTTTTGGAATGTTGGGCTTTAGGGCTAATTGTTTGCGAAGGTTTTAGGAATTGAGAATGCAAGGTCTGCGGGTCGTCAGGCGTAGAGCTGATAGGTTTAGGGTGCTCGGAGCCCCCAGCAGCCTAAAAAGGGAATGAGTCAACATTTCCCCTATAGGTAACCCCCTATAGGTAAAGGACATGGGTTCCTTATTGGGGAATATTCACCCTTAATGGTCACTTGGTAGTGCTAACAAATATGGACAATACTGGGACCCACACAGGGCCCTAAATTCCTAAACCCTAAACCCTGAACCCCAAAACCCCCGCAATAATGTGCAGGTAGGACTCTGGGGCAACCCCTCAGAGCCTGAAGTCGTCGACAGCACCAACAATCATGGCTGACAGTTTTTGGGCTTGGAAATAAGGTTTAGGGTTTAGGGTCTAGGGTTTAGGGTTTAAGGTTTAGGATTTAGGGTGCCCACTTCCCAATCAATTCGGCAAAAGGTCCGCAATGTCTTTCAAGGACCCTGCATCACCACCGGTACCTGATGTTGTCCATCCTACATGCAATGCTGGGATGGTCCCCCTCTGCCAGCAGATGTCTGAGAACAATGAACACATCTCGATACTAGACCCCAGTGTTTACGTTCAGGGGTTGAACTTTATTGGGGGACAGACCCCCTGCTTAAGGCTAAGGGTTTACATACCTATCTTTAGAGGAATGGTCGTGAAGGTTCATGCTTCTGGCGATCATCTCTGTGTCTGCGCTGGGGCACGTCACGTTGGGCTTTAAGTCGACAGGGTCGCGTGTAAGGGTGTAGGAGTTTAGGATTGATAGGGTTGAAGGCATGATCATGAGTAATTATATCGATCACGCATTGCTAGAATGCTGCCATGTAACCAGAAAAAGTGACAAATAGGCTATGATACGGATTCAATGCGTACACCTTCCCCCCAAAAAAGATGGTATTTACGTACAAGATGCTCAGCGCACCATATTTCCCATTGCTTGAATAACGGGAAGGAAAGGGTGGTAATGTGATTGTGGGAGAAGGCACCACATCACACCAAGTGGAGTGATGAGAACTGGTGAATTCATCTTATACTCCTTGTTATAGGGCCCCCCCCCCAAAAAAGTACCCTTAACTTTCGAAAACACCGAATTCATATTCTACACCTTGTTATAGAGACCCCCCAAGAAGTACCCTTGACTTTCGTAGATACTGGGATTTAGATCCACCACCATTGAGCCTGAGGTGAACAGTGTTTTACTTTGTGAGACTATAACAAGATGAATATGAGTAATATAGGGATAATGGAAAGAAAATGGAAACTACTATAATAGGGTATATAATAGGGCTATATATATTGGGGTTATTATAGGAATAATGGAAAAGAACATGGCAACTACTATAATAGGGTCTTTAGTCTCCAATGTAGAGTAAGATAATGCACTCCTTTTCGGCAAAGTACTTTAGAGTAAGGAATATCATAGAATATCATCTTACTTAGTTCAACCACCCTACACCTTGGGTACTGCCCCCCACCCAGTAAGAATCTATATTAGGGGTCCTATTCAGGGCTAGATATAACCATATTATAATTACTATCCAACTGTTACTGAGTGGGGGCAGTACCCAACCTACACCCCAAACCCTAAACCCCTAAACCCCCAAACCTCAAACCCTAAACCCCTAAACCCCCAAACCTCAAGCCCTAAACCCTAAACGCTCAACCCTAAACCCTAACACCTCATGGCAAGGTGAGGGTGAGGTCCTTAGAATCTAACCGGCGCGATTTGGGGTCGATGTTTTGCCATGGAGCTGGCAGATGCCATCTACAACTTCCCCCCAAAATCCGGTACCTTCAAAAAGGGTTTAGGGTTTAGGGTATATAGTGTTTAGGAATTAGGGGTTTAGGATTTGGGGTTCAGGGCTTAGGATTTAGGGTTTAGGGTATAGTGTTTAGGAATCAGAGCTTAGGAGGTAGGGCCTAGGATTTAGGGTTTAGGGTATAGTGTTTAGGAATTAGGGTTTAGGATTAGGGTTTAGGATTTAGGGTATAGGGTTTAGCGTTTATGAGGGTTTAGGGCTTAGGGTATAATATGCACCTATATCCCTGATATCCTGGGCGAAGTTTGAGGTTTAGGGATTACGGCTTTCTTGGCAAACCTTAGGGGTCCCCGTATGGGGGGCCCGATGATAGTATTTGGGGGTTTATATTGGGGTCCCCATTTATGGAAATTACCAAATCTGTAATAGCTAGGGTCAGTCGCATACAGTAAGCAGCCGTTCCGGCTGAGCTATGCATCAAGCATTTTTTCTACAATTACTCCTCTAGGGACCTTTGGCGCGTGAGGGCTGAATAAATACTCAAGCTCGGGTGCCCTTCCCTGGGAAATGCGCATTTGCCAAGGTAGCAAGTCATTGTGGGGCAGGGCTGTTGCCTGACCCATGAAAATCAAACAACCTACGCACAAACAGCACATAAATTTAAATGGCCAGAGCTCTTGAGATAGTAGCCCTGATATAAATAGAACCGGCAACCAAGAGAAACCTGAACCCTGAAGCAAGTTGCTGAGCTGTGAAACCTGACATGGGAATTTCCCAAAATTAGGGGTACCATTTTAGGGGTTCCCATAGTAAGGATTATAGTCTTTTCCTTCTATGCTAGGGTCCCCCTATTTTGGGAAATTACCACATTGTCATGAGATGACGAGTTCCTTCCGGCACCTCTGCAGGTCTTGTTCGGGGTTTAAATTTCTGGTTTCGTGATCTGGGGGTTCCAATGGCTTGGGCTGAAATTTGATAGTCCACAAAATGGGGATTATACTGTAGTGGGTTTTATCTTGGCCCCCCTTTTTTGAAAACTGTCATCTGGGTGCTCGGGGTCAGGATGTAAGGTTTCGAGCGAACGCACGAATTCGGTGGAAGTTGAAAGCTTCGTGAAGGGCAGGCCACGCACCCCACAAACACTGGAGCTTAGTGGGGGTTAGTATAGGGAATATGGCCGTATATCAAGTAGGGATTACATAGTTACACTCCCTTACGCAGCTCATGCAGGTTGATGCCACGTGAGAGACAAAATGCGCAACAACCCAGGACAGCCCCTGTTTAGGGTTTAGGGTCTCCAAGCCCTTGAAGCCCCAAATCCAAGAATAAGCACCAGGACCCCGCTGAAGCTCCTATCATGCCCTGCAACCCCGGGCAAGCCCATAACTCGGGTTTAGGGTTTAGGGCTTCTTAAACTAAGCCCACCTTATTGTAGAAGCCTCAGGGAACTAAGAAAATCAATGCTCAGGTGGACTCGAAGTACCCTATACCATCATTACTACGACAGTTCTAGGACAACAGTGTTGGTAACTATCGCCATGTCATCCAGTTTCCATTCAATTTCAATGTTCTTACCCAGTTTGGTTATCCCTCTCTGGGCCTATCCCTAAAGCCTAAGCCCTGCACCAAAGTAGTACACCAACTAGACTCGTCTTTTTGACCTAATTCTCCCAAGAATGTGGATAAAAACTCCTGACTGCTCCCTGAACCCTAAACCCTGGTCAACCCTAGGTCGACCTCGAAAGGACTCCAGCTAGGACAGACCCTCCAAGAGACCCCCTAAACTCCCTTGTATTTCCCTTCTAGCTGTCCAGGAACCTACCAGAATCAAGCGTTTAAGGATGTTTAAGGCGAACACCGTTTGGGGCTTCGGGTTTAGGGAGCACCATCAAATAAACCCTAATCCCTGATCCGACCTTTTTTCCTACAAAATCCTATCAGCCATCAACCCCCTTTTTGTAGAGACTTAGGTAGGCAGATTCAGAAAACAAGGGTCATCCAGCATAGGACATTGTGCGGGGGGCAGCAGGCAAAATCTTGGCTACGCTGCGGTTGGGACTTGAGTGCTTTCTTACCTAAAGCTTCCATCAGGTTTAGGGTTTAGGGGTTTAGGGTTGAGGGGTTTAGGGCTGGAGTGCAAGACAGGCGCAGAGGGCACGTCGCACTCCGCTGCAACCTCGCATGGAAGTGACTGTCACAGAGTAAGGGATTATGATACCATCCGCCTCCGATAGGTTCCCTCCCCCAGCGATTGAGGAACTCCAACGACCAGATAGGAGTTAATAAGCCCGAATAGGGTTCTATATTGGGATAATGGAAAATAAAATGGAAACTACTATATTATAATGGGGTCTATATATGGGTTCTATTGGGACTGATGGAAAAGAAAATGGAAACTACTCTAATGGGTCATGGGGGTTAATAAGCCCGAATAGGGTTCTAAATCTGTGCAGGGGTTCCATTCGGGGGGGAGAGTATTATAGCCCCTAATCGAGAGTTGGCAAATGTCAGGGGGCTTCTTTTACTAGGATTCAGACTTGACGAAAACAAAAACTACAGATTGTGAGCTAGCCTTTGATGCCTGTAGAATGGTCTCACTTAGGAGGTGCGTGCGACTGAATCCAACTGTCAGGGACCTTTCGGCCGACAGCGGTCTAGGCAAACAATCCTGGTTCCTTTCTATTCAGAAAGGCTAAGTGACATGTGTGCTGATAGAACAGAATATGCCAAAAAGCGAATGCATATCTGCAGGCAGGAATCCACTCTGTCAACTCTAGCACGCAAAGATAGGAAGGGTTCAAAAGAAGCACGTAAGCCCTGACTCAAAAAACTGCCCTCTTACCCCGTGGAACAAAAAACAAGGTTATTGGTCACCTGCATATACTGAAGAAGCGTTACTAGTTGCCATTGTCGTTTTGAGATCTGTTTGGGGCACGCTCCACTTTACTCATACAAGGAATCTGGGGCCAGAATGTCGGTAGTTGTTTTGGCTTCTACAGTACCCTGACTGGTGGCGAGTAGCGCATGAAGACATAGGTTGCAGAGACTACTACACTGGTTCACAGGCACTTTTTTAGGGATCTTTACCTCCATTCGTTGCATGCCGGCAAATACGTGCCCCATTAAGCCAAGAATCCATTCTTCAGCGCAGGTCTTGTGGAACACGTGCCAGGCATTGCCATCACTGTCACATATCAGGCAAATGCGCCGACCTGACTTTTATAGCAGCCGTCACGGTAGAAGAAGTGGTATCCAGAGCAGGAAGATTTGGTGATGATGCTGGCGCTGGTGCTGTTGCGGATGCTGGTGCAGGTGGCGATTGCCGTAGATAGTAATGTTGGACCTCCTTTATTGAAACGGTACCCTGTATGGGGTTTTGGGGCCTGCCTATTCAGGATCAGGGCAATGATTGCAAATTATTGCAAGGCCCCCTATGATGTGTTTTGATTTGGGTGCCCTAAAAACATAGGAAACCCCTTTATAATCAATCCACAGGGACCTCAGAACCGTGGGAGCTCACGGGCTGTATTGAGGATCCCTAATTTCGATTTTTCGGATTGCCCTAATGTTAGCGGGGGACCTACTTATTAAAGAGGGTCCCACATTAGTAGTAGCAGTAGGAGGAGGAAGGAAAAGAGAGGGGCTGTGTGGCCACTTACGACAGCAATCATATTTCATATTTGTATCGGCTCATTTCGCAGATGCGACATCCTGATGGTTCTACACGGTATGTACTACAATTCTGGGCCATTAGTTTAGCAACTCTTGGTATCATTAAGATCCCTGCAAGAAGAGACGCCCAAGCTGCGATGTGGGGAGTGCGGGGTGTACTCCTATCCCGCAGTTTAAGGACGTATAACGGAACGGAGAAGCAAGTAGAAACAACTGATCAACATTCTCCCCTTTGTACGGGGGTGCTACAGGGGAGCGACCTGTGCCATCATGGTTGGGAAGACAAGGTAATTCAGAGCACTTCCAATTCCCATTTTCCTGCTATTCCTTGTGTAAACCACTATTTGGGGTGAGGTCGGGTGAGGTTGCTTTAAACTACCCAAGCAAGAGCATTCCTCAAACATGGAAGGCACTCCATCAAACAGTCCAGAGCCCTAAGCCTATGTGCGCATCTTGGATCATATAGGGTAAGGGTTCAGGGTTTGGGGTTTAGGGTTCAGGGTTTGGGGTTTAGATAATGTAGGCTAAAATAGAGTAATATAGGTTATATAGGGATAATGGAAAAGAAAATGGAAACTACTATACTGGGTTATACAGGGTTATACGGTTCCTTCCATTCACTTTCATCCTCGGCCTCATAGCCCCTACTCTGACGCTGAAATCCTACCCGTGCTACACACCTTGACGTCTAGAAAATCTGGAAAATTTCCACATAGCCCTGAACCCTGAACAGAAAAGCTGCAACAGCTGAACGCTGAATTACACCTGAATGCTGAAGTCATTCTTCAGTAGACAAAGCCATGGTAGTCTCCTCATCCACCGTAGCTTCATCATTTAACCCTAAACCCTAAA
>CAJNIZ010008902.1:0-14068 GCA_905231905.1 Symbiodinium pilosum
CCTAATCCCTAAACACTAGACCCTAAAACCTATAAACCCGCCCTTATGGAATCCTCTTATCCACCCCCTTAAGCCCAAAAAATCCTAAAGCTGCCAAGGTGATCTATGACTACTTCAGCTGGGAGGGAATGGTCGTATACCAGGTAGTTGTGCAAGCGGCGCAGCCCCTCGCATTGAAGACTTATAGGGGTTGGGGTTCAGGGTTTTGGGTGAGTTTAGGCTAAATCCTAAACCCTAAACCCTAAACCCGTAGCTGAGGGAATCAGGGTGATGGAGCGCAGAGCGAAGAAAAAGGCCCCAATTTCACACCTTGGTTACGAAAGGCCTTGCTCGCCTTCATTATGTGGAGGTTCAGGGCACTTATGCATCAAGTAAAAAAATGGTATAATATGGTGCTAGTGATAGCTGTAATCTGCACAGAAGTAGGCTTAAACCCCCCCAAACGCTAAGCCCTAAGATGCAGTCTCAAGTCTTTTCCATTACCCCTATATACTCCCTATGTAAGCCCTATAAACCCCAATATGACCCGAACATAGCCCTAATACAACCCCAGTATAACCCTCAACCCTACAAAGGAGGCCACGCCAAGGCCTCTTCTTGCTCTACTGTCGATATTCTAGTCCTGGGGCACGGCTGGGAAACAAGGTTTTGGGATTTAGGATTTAGGGTTTGGGGTTTAGAATATAGGGGCTGTATTGGGATAATGGAAAATAAAATGGAAAGTACTATTTAGGGTTTAGGGTTCAGAGTTTAGAGTTGCATGTTAATCGCCTGCCCCAACAACAAACCTCCACTCTGGGTACTGCCCCACCCTGGAACAGTCTATAGGCCCCTTAAGTAGATAGAATACGGTGTTTATGGGATCTTTTTATAATATACCCAAAGCCATATTGTATCTACTTAAGGGGGTCTCTATATTCGGGGTCAAATAACTACAGTATAGAATTTATCTAGCTGTAGCAGAGTGGCTATGGGCCCGTAATTAGGTTCTAAGGGTTTCAGATTGGGTACTGCCCTCACTATAAATGTCTTCCCCTAAACCTTAAACCCCACTATAAATGTATTCCTCATATTAAAGCCACATAAGGACTGAAGAGCTGAACATTTCCAATGCCACCTCCACTAAAACACGGATTTAGGCCACCAAGACTTTCTGAGCTGGGTGATTTTGGGTGGAAAAGGTTTAGGGCGCGAATGCGCTCAACGCAAAGTCAAGTGAACTAAGATATTTCCAGACGTTTTCAGGATTTAGTCGGAAAAACGATGAGGTGGAAGCAACGATAGCACAAATGAAAAGGTCCAAACCTTGCAAAACCGAGATAGAGGAACATTAGATGATACTTGCATTTGAGCCAAAGTCTAAAGTCCTAGTATTCCCCTAAATAACCCTATATTAGTTTCCTATATAATCCCGCATATAGACCCCTTTCAGGGAGTTTAGACTATAGCTCCTTTTGGGTCAGGCCAGAGGGAACGAGTTTTATACAAACCCACGGGCTGTGTGTAGATTAATTGCCCTAAACCTAAAGGGTTTAGGGGTCAAAGGAAAGATCCGAGCCCTAAAAGCCCCTCATTTGATTGCTTGGACCCTCAAGGAATCCTGGAGCCACAGGTCAAAAACCCTCGGTGTGGGCTGTCCCCAATTGCAGCATTAAATCTACCCAAGAAGTTCAAATTATTTGTCAAGCCCCACCTGCAAACCCTGGGGTTACAACCTTATAAAGCCCTTTCCCTAAACCCTACATGTTGGCTTGTCACCAGACTCCTCCCTTTGCAGCCCAGATGTACCCAACTGGGCAGCCAGGGCGTTTAGGGTGCAGGACTTCTCCCCTTAGCTCTAGCTCTGAAAGACCAAGAAAGAAAGCAACCCGGTTTAGGTTTTAGGGTTTAGGGGATCTACGTAGGTCCCATTTGTGTGTATTTGGGCTTTATAGAAGTAAGTGGGGGCATAGGGTCCCCAATCTAGCTCCCAAAGTACTAGAACCCCTCACTATAGGGACCCCCCCAACAGGGAACGCCCAATTTTCGGAACCACCCCGAATATCTCCGAGGTTTATCCTCTATGCCACGGAACCAGGTGTGTGGGAATCTTATCGCGAGTCTTTCGGCCTTCGAAAGGTCGTAGGGCGGTCCATGAGTATGCTTTGGCCAAATCACAAGCTAGAGCGCAGTCAATATTTACAATGGTTATCTTGCGTTTCGCAGTGTATCTATCACGGACTTCTTGCAGCATGTAGGTTGTTTAGGGCACAAGTTTCTTGAGGCTTTGAGGTTTGTGGTTGGAAGCACAAATCCAGACCTGTAAGTTACCTTTGGTTAGGAATGAAGGAATGGATCCTTACAATGTTGCACCCGCTTCAGTGTGTAGGGGTCCTCCCCTGCTTAAACAATTTAGAGCGCCCTGAATTCAGATTGTTTGAGGGGTCCGAGCTGAATCCTTATGATATTAGTATTAGTATCCTTAAGCTCTGACTTTTTTAGGATGAATCATTATTAATTGTTTTTGACATTCGCACCAAAACATATTAACTTGGGCCCCAAAACTTGACATGAAAGAGGGTACCCTAAACAATTGATGACCCTGAATAATTTTCCGAAACTCGACATTAAAGCGGTATCCCCACATCAGCGGGTGCAACGTTAGTAGTCAATATATAACCCATTCTAGTAGCTCCCATTTGTTCCACTCCTTCATTCCCAGCTAACCAAATGTAAGATAATCAACATCTTGCAGATACTCTGCCGTCACAGCCTTAAACCCTGAACCCTAAACCCTAAACCTTAAACAGTGAACCCCTAAACCCTAAACCCCCCAAACCTAGTCTAAACTCCTTAAAGGGGGCTGTACAGGTGCTTATATAAAGAAGTATTATGGGGCGTTTATGGATGATACTAGGAGCTCAGACTATAGCTCATATAGTTTTTTTTTTCAAATTCAGGGATCCTATCGTACAGGTCCACATCATAAGGGCCATGGGATATTGGAGTCCCCTTGTTTATGGAAATTGCCACGCACATGTATTTTGATAAAGCTGGCACTACCAAAATCCCAACTTCCTAGCCAGCTGCAAGATACTCCGACCCTCAAGAAGGGAAATCCTAAATGCATGAAACTTGCGTTTGCATTGCTTCCTTGGATGTTTTTGAGCCGGGAGGCTGGGCCTTTAGTGCCTGCAGTGCTTCCATCCATCATTAGCAGCAACGCGGTACCCAGACCCCTGGGAGGATCTAGAAATCAGACACCCCCAACATGTTACCCTATACTACTATTCGGTCATCTCTAAGAGCCCTAAAGTGGGATCTACTTTCTAGATCCGTCCAGGGGTCTGGGTATGCCCCTAAACCCTAAACCTAAACCTATTCCTTCCCGGTTTCATCTGGTCCCTTCTCCCTGCCATTCCACACTTCCTGGCCTCAATTCTGGTTCAGGGTCAGTTGAGGTGGAGACCCGGTGTAGGGTTTAGGGTTTAGGATGTAGGGTTAAGTTTTGGGGTTTAGGCTTTAGTTTAGGGTTTAGGGTTTAGTTTACGGTTTAGGGTTTGGGGTTCAGGATTTGGTTTAAGGAACCCATATGAGCCACAACCTACACTCCTTAAAGGGGGTTATAGAGGGAATGATATAACCCTCTATCTAGGGTTTAGGGTTTAGGGTCTAAACTCCTTAAAGAGGGTTATGTAAAGGATTACATGGGGACAACTGCTTCGGGGATATTATTCACAGGGATACTAGGAGTTTAGAACATGTCTCAGTTTCCTCTGGGCATAAAGTACTGGGGCACGTTGAATCTAGTGGGGGGGATGCGATGCTGCTGTGGGGCTGGAAACCAACAGCTGCCCTAAGGGTCCAAGGACCCAAATAATAGGGCTTTAGAGCCCAAATTCCATGCATTTAATGGTATTTGGGCCCTAAAACCCTGTTATTTGGGTCCTTGGACCCTTAGGGCTGTTGTGCCAAGCCTTAAAGAGAGTGAGTTGGTAGCTCAGGTTCGCGGAGAACTGCTCTTGCTCTTGCTGTTGTTGCAGAAGGAGGAAGGATGACAGGGTAGCCCCTCGGCAGCATGCGAATGGCTCCCTAAATCCTAAACCCTTTGCTTGCCAAGTACCACCCTGCAGGCTCCAAGCGCCCAAAACTATGTTGCTCGTAGGAAGCCACTTGCAGCTACTGCGCCCTTAATCCTTAGACCGCTCTGATGAGTCAAGAGTCTATGGGCGACGCAACAGGTGCCTGCTCTACGCAAGCTGACCCAAACAATTTCTTTCTATCACAGCCGGGACCTCTATAACGGTAATAGCCAGATGTTTGATTGGAGCTATTGAGTTCGGGCATGTTGGGCTTTCGTGCCTTGTTTTTCACCCTGCTGGTTGTTTTAGCCCTGGGCCACTGAACCCCAAAGCCATGGCAGTCTTTGCTTGGTACCTTGGGGTCGGCCTTAGATGCCACGCAAGACAGTTTAGGCGAGCGGGAGTTTCTCCAAATGAGGTGGGGGCGCCAAAACCCTAAACCCCTTGAATAGGATGGTTTAGGAACTACGGTTTAGAGCTCAGGGGCTATGAAGAGATTCTGGGAGTCCCAATTAAGAATTGCGTAGGGGTAATTTGAGAAACTCCCAATGTATACACCCTACCCTAAACCCGAATAGTTGAGTACTCGCGGATCTTCAAGTGGTGGCTGTAGGCTGGGTGCAGGGAAGTAGATGTGAACAAGCTCCCTAAACCCTAAATCCTAAACCCTAAAAGCTAAACCCTAAATCGTAAACCCTAAACCCTAAATCCTCTGTCCAGAAAGCAACCTGAAGGGCCTCTGTCGACATCAGGTTTCAAAAGGTTTGACTGCCCTAAAGCATAAACCCTCATATGAGCTATAGTAGCTAAGCTCCTAAAAAGGGTTATATCGGGGATCATATAGGGGAGTAGTATAGGGAATTTTGAGAGGGACACTAGGAGTCTAGAGTATAGCTCAGATAAATTCGCTTCCTGAACCCTAACCGAACCCCCTTACTTACCTTCTGGCTGGCCGGGAATGATGGAATGGACAAGAAAATGAAAACTACCAGAATGGTTCATACTATAAGGATCCATTCCTTCACTCCTAGCCAACCAAAGATAAGCTTAAAGCCATCAAAGCTCCAAGCCTTCTCGAGGTTCCAATCACCATCGTTCCGACGAACTCTTCTTCGGATGTCCGGCTCTTATTTGGTGCGTGGTTGAGGGTTATGGCCTTAGGCTTCAGGAAATAGAGGCTGCGCACATCACCCAGATTGGGGTCTTAAAAGGCATTTCCAGGGCGTCATACCCTGTCATGCTAGGGCATTTAGGATCTCTCTCTCGCACTTTCATCATTTGTCTCCTTCGAAGATTCACAATTTATCGCGATGTATTTTGGGTGGCGTAGCAGGAGCTAGTACCAGGTGTGACGAGGGCGTCCGCGCTGTGGAGACAGAATAGAATGCACTGTGATTGGGGCATGCGACAATTCCAGCCCTTTAGCCCTAATTTTTCATTACCTCTGGTAGCACGACAGACCTGCACTGCTGAAGTATCTTGCTTAGAGGCTCAGGTGAATTCCAACCTATTTTTCGGCTGTCCTGTATCCCAATGATGAGCATCAACCCTAAACCCTAAATGGTAGCTTCCATTTTCTTTTCCAGTATCCCTATATAGCCCCGATATACTACAGTAGTTTCCATTTTCTTTTCCATTATCCCTATATAACCCCCCCTCACCCAACTCTCTGATATACTTACAGCTGGATTCAACCTTGAGTTTCTGAGTTTCTGTTGGGTCGGTTTAATGATGCATTATATGAGCCATTGTCTAAACTCCTTAAAAGGGGTTATGTAGCTGATTTGAAAGGGGAGTATTATAGGGGTTATTAACAGGGGATAATAGGAGTTTAGACTATAGCTCATGTATACATAGCTGGGCGAGAAATTCCCTGGAGCTATAAGTAGAGTCGTACAGTCACCGATGCCCGTTTAGCGAGATTGAAAGACAGGTGTATTCACTGTTCTGGTATATTTGCTCAATTACAAGATCCCTAAGCTGTTTGGATCAAGGATGGTAGATATCTAGTGATTGCCAGCCCTCCTTAATCCCCCCTACTACTTGCCAAGGCTCCTCTACTTTTATTGGACCCATCCCTCCTGAGGACCCGGTAACTCAAGGTCCTTCTCAGTCCCATGGCGGTTTTTATTATTGTTTGCGCGAGTGTCTAGAGGGCTCTTTGCGGGACCACACAAATAAAATCCGACCATATCTGATGCGTTGTGTGGGACGAATAGCATGTGCTTCTCGGGCTTTTGGCACAGTTTTGAGTGTCCACGCCCAAAGTGTCACGACGTCCATGTTTGTGTGTATCCGACCAACCACCGAAGGATCTATGCCCAAATCCAAATAGCGTCATGCCAGCAACCCCTCCGATCACCAGAGCATGCATGCCCAAGCAAAATCACATCCTGAAGCGTCAATGCGCGTGTGTGTGCGAACACCAGAGCATCCGTACCCTGACCGCAAGCATGCTCAGCTTCCCGCGCCTCAAATCGCAGGACCGCCACCCAGACCGAATGGGCCTCATGCCTGCAGTTTCGTGCGCTCACCAGCGCATGCATGCTTAAATGGATATCTCATCCATGTGCGAATGTTTTCGAGCACCAGCGCATCTACGCTCAATCACATGTCACGTTCATTCTCGAGTGTGCTCGCGTCCCAGTGCAAGTGTGTCCAATCGCCAAAGCATCTACAATCAAACCTTCAAAAGTCATGCAAGCATTTCATCCGAGCAACAGGGCGTCCATGCCTAGACAGCACTAACGTCCATGTTCGCGTTTATCCGGTCACCAGACTATGCTTGCGGATCCGGTCATCAGCGCATCCCTACGCAAGGCAGTTCATCTTTTATCATGTTCGAGAGTATCCGATCACCAACGTATGCCTCGAGATGCTCCCAACACAAGTGCACAACATATCAAGCTCGTCTTGAAAGGACTTCAAACAGAACCATTGTTTTCTGGCTCTCCCAGTTTTCGAGCATGATGGTGAACATGGCAACCCCAACAGGGATAACCACAACATCTCTTGCCAGATCTCTTAGACTAGGGTCTGGGAAGAAATTCTGGGATGTGTAACTATACTATACTCATCGCCGTTTCCCCTTACTTAGACCAACTTATGACCCTAAACCCTAAACCCCAAAAACCCTAAACCCTTCCCTGCAGCCAAACAATGACCCCAGAGGGAAGCAACCCTGCTTTACCCAATTTCTCACATGTGAGCTATAGTCTAAACCCCTCAAAGGGCGGATATATAGGGTTAAGGGTTAAGGGTTTAGGGACTAGAGTCTAAACTCACTAACGGGCGGATATATAGGGTTTAGGGTTAAGGGGTTAGGGACTAAACTCCTTAAAGGGGGTTTTATAGGGGATGATATAGGGGAGTACTATAGGGTTACCCTAAAACCCTCAACCGTAAACCCCAAACCCTTTAGCTCATGTTGCCGAGGTATCGGACATTTCGGGGCCAAAGGCGGGGATCCGGTTTCCCTGACACAGAGAGCAGAATACGCCTTGAGTTCGGAGGGGTTTAGGGTTTAGGGTTGGGGGTGCATGTTTTAAGCAAGATGTTCCTTGCTGCGAGTGTTATAGCACGAATTAGTTACAACAGATGAAAGATCAAGAAGCTGAGGCTTCATTGCTTGTCATGGGGCTTCAAGATACATAGCCACCACCGAATGTTAAGTGCTGTTGCATAACAGCCAAACTGAAACAGCACATGCGAGCAGAAGCAACCCCCAACGCTCATGATAGAAATCCTCACGAAGTGGCCGAACCCAGGACTTCCGGCAGTGACTGGGGTTTCCCTAAGGGTCCAAGTACCTAATAATCATATACTTACCCAAAACCTATATATCCCCCGCCTATAACCCATTTAAAGGGACCCTATCATTTGGGTCCTTGGACCCTTAGCGATAGCAGTTGGCAACTTCTCAACCTAAAAACTCTAGAGCCCAAGCTCTGCTAGCCCCCATAAAGGGTTTAATAGGGCTCTACGTAACTTTTACGCGGAGTCTTCTATGTAATGCATTTTTTGAGCAGTATACTGCCTCACCAAAACACCGTATCAAGCCCAAACAGGAACTGCATAGGAGCACCCTGCACCCGTCGACCCCAAAATCCTAAACAAAAAACCCAACGCCTTAGACCCCAAACCCTTGAACCCTAAACCCTTCAGTCTAAGCCCTACAACTCTCAACCCTAAACCCTAAACTGTAATCCTTCAGCTTGTGTAACCTGATCCCTAAACCCTAAACCTGAAACTGCAGGCCATTGCGGTGTCTGCACCGACATCACCTAACCCGTCCGAGCCCGCTGAGCCCGTCTTGAGCATGCCAAACTCGTTGCGTGGTTTACGGTTTTATGATGTTAGTGTTCTAGAGCCCTAAACCTTAAACCCTAAGGGTTTAGGGTTTAGGGGTTAGGTTTAGGGTTCAGGGTTTCGGGGTTAGGTTTAGGGTTTAGGGTTTAACCCTAAACCCTAAACTTGAAGGCTCCAGGGATTTCAGGGCTTTGGGGTTTGAGGGTTCAGGGTTTCAGGGTTTAGGGCTCCGGGGGTTTCCAGGGTTTGGGGTTCCTGTGGGGCCTGGCGCTTTCCATGAATTGGCGGGGCTCCATTGTAGACCTCAATATACTACAACACGTCTAATTCATGGGATCCGTGAAGGGGGACCGCTGATCAAGCCTCCCTAAGACCTCCCTAAGGCCTCCCTGAGGCTCCCTAAGGACCCAAAAGGTTTCCTATTATGGGGCCCCCCTTACATAGGGATTCCATAATTCTTGTACGGACTCCAAACATGGGGCCACTAATTTTTCGGAAATGCCCACAGCATTTTCTACGCTTATGAACTCGAGCCCAATCCTAGATCTTCATCTACCCTCTACTATATAACCCAGACCCTAAACCCCCACCATTCGGGACCATAAACCCCCATTTGAGGGTACGAGGGTGGAATGAAGGAATCAGGGGTGTAGGGCTCAGGGCTTAGAAAGAGGCGATACTATGGACTTTGAGTTTGTTGGGTGTCCTGTCCCTGAAACCTCGTGCAGAGACCAATGTAATTACCAATATCCTGACCCTGGCTTCCTGTACAGGTGTGGTTTAGGGTTTAGGGCGCAAATAGACCTCAAAAAGAAATACCAAATAGTCAGTTATTTAGGCCCTTACAGCACATAATCCTGATAACCTTCTATACAAACCCAGTCTCCATTATCATGTTCCGTTACCTTTCATATTTTGAGTAAGGCCATCCGCCAGATTTCAATGGGAAATATGGGAAGACGATTGTTGGTCTTTCAGTCCATCTTGGCAAGGGATGCAAACATGAACGTTGCTTCTGATTTGCACCCTAAACCCTAAGCCCTTAAACCCTAAACCCTCAACCCTAAACCTTAATCCCTAAAGACCCAAGGCATCCTACCCTCTCTGATGGCCTTCCTGCAGCATGCATGTGGCAACGCATCCATGCACAACCCCCAAGATGGGCTTAGGTTTTAGGGCTTAGGGTTTAGGGTTCAATATTGCTGTTTAGTTCCAGCCTTGCGCCCTTCGTTGTCCCTGTGACGCCTCTCCTAAAAAACAAAAAAAACATGCTTCTCCCTGTCTCCCTTGTTGGGTAATATCCTACAACCTACATAACCCAAACCCTAAACACTACCTAGCTCCTAGCCCCAAGCTTTGACCTTCCCTGAGCCCCTTGCCCTGAATCTTTAAGCCCCATCTGAGGTTGGTAGGAATTTGCCGTTCTCCTCAACTTCGTAGTGCATGTGTTGAGGGCAGAGTGTTTAGATGAAGGAACTCTTGCAGAACTTAGGTTTCTCAAATTTCTGTAAGTCGCCGGACTCATGGTGGTTAGATTGGTGCTGGATGTCTTCCAGCCACCGTAGGTCTAGACGCGGACAATGGATACTCGCAGCAGGCGCTATGAATTCTCTGATATGTTGCTACCGTGCTAGGTAGGCAAGTTACTTCTGAAATCGAGAGGTTGTCAGACAGAATGTCTCCGACTTCAGAAGGAGTCCCTGACACGTTGTCCCTGGGAAGCTGCATGTGTTTTGTTGTTTGGGTTTTTGAGATTGAGTGAACAGGTTTCTGGAGTAGTGAGTCTGAGCCCCCCAAAAACTGACCCCAAGGTCCAAACTATACTGCATGATTGACCACTCATCCCAACAACAGACCCGTCCAACCTGCAAGCACTGCCTTAATGTATAATACTGCAACGAGGGCGAGAAACCCTGCACAACCCTAAGTACCTTATACCCTGGGAACTATGGCACTATGGCACAATCGGGTAATGCAGGGTTTTCCGTATCAACAGAATACTAGGGCTGTCCGTGATTTAGGGGGCTGGCTTATTGTTCATTAGGGGAAACAGGGGCAGGCTAGAACATATCTTTGAATTCCGAAAGCGTTGCGCAGGTTTTCCATGGAAGTGGTTGTCTGTAGGATGGCTCGATGTTTGATTGATGGGACGATGTGATGAGGTTGTTGTACTGGTTGTCGTGAGATATTGAATGGGATGTTTAGCCTTCAGCAACAAAATAATGAGCCCTTGGAGCCGGACCGGTTGACAAGTGGATGGGGGTTAAGCGGTTTTGGTAATTGCTTGTAACTCTCATAAAGGCCTGGATCCAATGAGTAGTGAGATACCTGCTTCATGATGATTCCTGGACTCGCGCGACTGACGAAGCTTAACCCCTACTGGGGTTGAAGTGATGTGCCGCGCGCTTGTCTAGCAACCTTCGGGATGTGCTACAGGGATTTCCGCAATCAATCGTGAGGACTTGCCGGAACCACTAGTCAGGTGATTCTGAACTCATGTTTGTCCTAGGGATCCAAATAGCCCAATGTAGGTAATATTTACACAGTTTGGGGCCCAATGTAGGTATTATTTGTAAACTTGGATCCCCAGGGTTAGGGACGCTCCTTGCGGGAGCGTACGGACATGCTGCCGATACAGAGAGTGTAGTCGTGTCTGAGCACTGCAGTAGCGAGCGCAATCTTGGAGAGTGGAGGCGACTTCCGCTAGCCGTGCCCCATGCTTTCCCAAGGGTCCATGTAACTTTACTGTATATACCTGGGACCCTCTTTGGGCCATAAGTATCTGCTATACCTACATAGACCCTTCGGGTTTGTAAAACATATTACCAATCATCTCAGTGTTCGCGGTGTGTCCCGACGCTCCCGCGGCACTCATCTCGGTGCCTGCGGCGTGTTCGGACGCTGTTGCGTGGAGCGTCCTTTTTCGCAGCGTGCCCGGACGCTCCAGCGTAGAGCGTCCTGAACCGTCCGATATGTCAAACCCATGCCGACCTTTTAAGCCTTGACGCGCATGAGAACTGTGAATCTCAGGTCAGAGACTGGACCTAGCGGGCCTGCACGCGGTTCCTTGGCTGCTAACCCCTCTTCCAACCTTGCCCCGAATGGCGCACCTACACGTGGATCCATGGCTTCCAACGCGGCCCCGGTCAACGCCAATGCTCGCAGCTGGGTCTGCTGTGAATGGACGTGGTTTGGGGTTTGAAATGTCATCCCAAGGGTCCATATATACTTAGGGCCCAAAGGGGTTCCCATATAGCTATTTTAAGGCCCAAGTATATACTATACAGCTACATGGACCCTTGGGCATGTTGTAGGATCAAGAGGATTGCAAAAACAGGGGTCGTTTGCAAGAGGCTACTGCGTTGTGGTATCAAATTTATGGCGGGTCAGAGAGACTCAAAGAGTATAAGGACAAGCGTATCACCCATTTAGGAACTCCAACTATCCCCATTACCTAAACCCCAAAAGTATGTAAAAATAATAGCCTTAAACCTATAATAACAGCCATGAAGGCCATTAGTTTACATCTTTTTGGGGTTTAGGTATTGGCCTACTTACTATGTCCCCTTGACCCTTTCGACCCTAAACCCTAAAGATTATAGTGGTGTTGCCATGTCATTGTCCATTATTACTGAGGTCCCCCTGACCCTCCTGGTATGCAAACGTTTCAGGAACTCTCATGGGAAGATCTGGTGCTAGGGTTAAGGGCTTAACGTTTGGACATGCAGGGCGCAAGGTATCTGTTTACTGGGTTTGCAGGTTTTCTAGATTGTTTTCATTCGAAACCAGGTGCCATGAAGTTCCAATGTATGTCAGAATGAGTTCATTCAAGATGTGTCATCAGCGAATTTGTGAGGCTGCTTTGCAGGGATCCCTCAACTGTCACAGTGTCTCGATAAAGTGAGGCTGATATATGCGGCTTATGCGATCTGAACAGTTTATACTACACACGTTTCATCAGTTAACGTACACATTTGCCAGAATGCTGTTGGAGCCTTTACCATGTGTGTGAGAATATTTATGGTAAGTGCCCCTCGGAAGCAAGACAGTAGCAACAACGGGCTCGCGGGAGAGTTTTGCGCGGCTTTGCCGCAGGTTCCCTTCAGCTGTTTAGGGCTTAGCGATGGTTCCATATCGATCTTCACAATCCACTGACTGCCATGCCTGCCAAAGTCCCTAAATGCTTGACCCATTGCCCTGAACCCCATTCCTAGACTCCTAAACCCCGAACTCCAATCCCCCCCCCTTAGCCCCGGAGCATCAACCCCGAAAGCCCGGCCCCTCGGCACCACGCGGCCCGTGAGTCCCCACCCGTATGGGGTAAACACAAGCTAGTCGCCTTTCAACTTGGGGTTTAGGTTGCAGGGCTTAGGGTTCAGGAAACACCAAAGCCCCAACCAATAAAACCCCAATGCCCAGGCATGTCTGCCATGTCGAATCGAGCTTCCCGCGCTGAAGGGCGCGCTCGGGGGTCTGCAGTATCAGGACGCTGGTCAATGTTTTCAGGACGCGGAGGTACCTTGGCTCAGAGCAATGGGCCCTTCAAGCCCTTGATGAGGGTAGGGTTCTACTGTTTAGGGGTATAACCGGGCCATAAGGAAATTGGGTTATGATTACGTACACCAACCCAAATTCTGAGGTTCAAGGGCTTTGGGGCTTGCTGGCCTGGATAGGACGAAGCCCCCAAGAAACCCCTGTAAATTAGCAGCTTTCAAGCCTTTTTAGTGCTATCAGGCCTCATGACCCTGAGGGTCTAAGCACTCTACACACATATTCTGCTTACCCAAAACCTATACTACGACAATTGTGCCAAAGGCCCAAGTATCCCAATTATTGCGCACACGGACCCTTAGGGTAACCCGAAACCCTAAACCCTGAACCAGGACTTTATTTAGGAGGTTCGATCTGGTCCTGGCGCCGAACGGCCCAGGGTAAGGGGTTGTGGACTGATACTTGTGCTCTGGGAAGCCTACGTAGGTCATACGGTATAGGGTTAGTGAGATGCCCTTAGGTTTTGGGTAAGTATGGGAGTTTCCCAAAAATAGGGGTACCATTTTGGGCGTTTGCATAAAGAGGATTATAATAATTTGGGGTCTATATAAGGGTCTCCATGGTAGGGAACATGCCATGTATGATTGTTGGGTACTTGGGCCCTCAGGGAATGGGCGGAGGGTGCGGGGGACATGTCCAACTCATTGTTTGCGTTGCTGGTGATAGACTAGCTACATGTTCATGTAGCAGCTGACCAGGCGTTTGTGCGACGTTTCATGTAGGACCGTCTAGTATACTCTACAAGAATCAAAGCCGTAAGCGTATTCCTTCAAAACAATCATGACGGATTGCACTTCATGTTTGTACCAAGCTGCAGTAAATATCTACTCTACACAGATATTCTGTTCTCAGCTTGCCACGTTGGCGCGGTTGGGGTTACCAACGGCCTTTATTAAATGCGGGGAGCTGTATGGAGGAGCAGGGGTCTGACTTATGGAGCCAAAGGACCCGAACTAAACCCTAATTCCTAATGATATGAAGCATGTCCAAAGCATGCGCAATACTTGCATAACCTCGCAAGGCCTTCCTTAAAGCCGCCAGACCAAATTAACCGTGTATAGCTGATACACGACTGCGAAAACCGTTTTGAGTATTGATTTTGCACGAATGCTGGCTCCCGGCTCCCGCCGCCGCCGCCACCGCCGCCG
>CAJNIZ010008903.1:2905-34914 GCA_905231905.1 Symbiodinium pilosum
ATCTTGGAAGTCCTCGTTCTCATCACCTGGACTGTCGTCGGCGGTGGCCGTGAAGAACACCTCCTTGGACTGCTTGCCACTGGCTCCCTTGCCTTCGGGGAACACAGATTTAACAGCAGCCACCACGTCTTATAGTCCATGGAACCCTTTGTCACCGTTAACAACAGGGACTCCTGAGTCGGATCGAGTCGCAGCTTTTTGACCATCATGAAGCCAAGCACCTTTGCCGGGAGCTTGACCACCTGTTCCTCCAGCTTCTGGTTGGCGTGAAAGAACCTGGCCTGGAAGTTCTGATACGTCTCGCCGTTCTTGACAGAAAGTTCATAAAAGAACTCTTGCAAAGCCGCATGCAGAAGATCTGTTGGTTGAGGTCCAAACTTCTCGTCGAGAAGCGCAAAAACCAGCTGGTCTCCGTCCTCCTTGCAAAGCTTATCTACAGGGATCGACTCACAGACCAGCTCAGCCTCACCTTTGATATACTGCATAAGTCTCGGTCCCAATTTCTCTCTTGGCACAGTGTTGGGAAGAGCAGCCAGCATCAATTGTGCACGCCTATTCCACTTCCTGTACGCAGCAACATCAGTTCCATCAAAGGACTCAAGCGTCACGCGGTCGTCGTTCGCAGCCATGGCGCGTCTGCCCCCGGGTCTCTAATGACCGGAGGCTCCGCTACCACTGTGGGATTCAATGTCCCACAGTGGCCATCTTTTGTCTGACTGCAAGCTCTAAGCCCCACGCTTCGGTATCGAATGTACACTTCTCGATTGTGCGAATGCTTTGCATGCACAGCAAAAAAAAGACACTAGACTGGAGGCTTGCAGGTCTGGAGCTTTCACACATTGTAAGTTGACGCTTCTCTCCAAAACCATAGGCTCCCGGGTGCATTTTCCGGGCAGCATCTTTGATTTCAGGCCATCTGTTCATTGGGCTTTTACAAGAAATCGTAGTTACTATTTTCTTTTCCATTATCGCCATAAACCTATATTATAACCCTATATTATACCCGCATCTGTGGGGTCACCCTGTTTGCCTGAGATCGATGATGCCACGAAGAAGCTTGGACATCGTCTGGCCCTGGCCTCGGGGACTTATGGGTTATATTGGGATAACGGACTGCAGGGTTATATAGGGGTTATACATATGGGCGGAAGTCAAAATTATGAACCCTTTTTGGGCACCCTAAATATTAGGTGACGTATTATAATAGGGATGCAAAAAGGGACCATAATTTTGACAACCGCCCTTATGAATTTGAAGAAGGGAGCCAAGATGCGAATGAACGCTTCACCAAGCCACACTGCACCAAGGCACTGAGAAATCCATGTTGAGAGACTCTGAGGTTGGCGACGTCAACTACAAAGAGGCTCAGGGCGTGCCTGGTCTGCATCGCAAGAGTTGTGAATTCCTGTTTGTCTTCCTCATCCTTATGGCCTTACTGGGCTGTGTAGCATCTGCCGACCCCAGCTCCTTTCCGCAAGCGTGCACCGGCCCCTGCCGATGTCAGGTTGCCTCCCTGATTACCCCTGTTCCGGGCGGTGTCGGCCCAATGACGATCGCCACGCCCTGAGAGCCTCAGAAGATGCGGCACCAGCAGCGCAGAGCGCCGGGAGGAGGACTCCTTGTCCTGACAAGCTTGGGTGACAAGCTCCATGTCTCCGGAGTCTGACGTAGGCGAACGCAAAACCAGCCTAGAGATTTAGCAGCAAAACTGACTGAGGCGATGCTGATGAAGAACACGCTGAACCTGGCGCGGCACAGCATCGACCTCCCCCGCATTCCTCTGCGCCGCAGCGCTCCAGCAGCCTCAAAGTGCAGTGGCAGTGCGAGTGCCAAGACAGCGTCCAAGGCCGATGGGTCCAATCTACCTGGGAAAGTTTGGTCCTAACTGAAGAGAACTGGCAAGGTTTTTGTGCTCACAATCTTCAACCTTTCTAAAGGCCACTGGAACCATTCAGCCCAAGGCCTGACTTACAAGCCTACCAGCAAAAACCAGGAGTGTTCTTCCCGTCTAACCCAAGTCTAGGAATCTTCTGATACTTCTCCGAAGCTCAGGGTCAACTCATGATCCACGCCGAGTCTCTAAGGCGGACCGTAGGGCGCATACAGGGATCCATCACTACTATTGCACATCGGCAGCAAGCCAGCTTGTATGGAGAACAGGTAGAGAGGCCACCACCCTGAAGCGCTGGACCCAAAAGCCTTAGTTCACAGGCAAAGCAAAAAGACCACCAAACCGATCAATTCAAATCCTCTTCCAGGGCCCCGCTGTGGAGCTGCCAAAGGGCGAGGATTTGGCCGTGGTGGTGTCCTGCAAGGCATCAGGGTATGGGGGCTAAGATCAAGGATTAAGGGGTTGCCAGACTTAAGGTTTAGGGTTCAGGGTTCAATGTTTAGGGTAAGTGCAAGGCTTTGGGTTTCTGCCCAGGGATCCTTGAAGGTTCTCAATGTCTTCCTATAGAAGCTCTAAGTGGGCCCTACAATCAGACAGGACTGAAGGCCGAGGAACGAAACGCCACAACTATGGTGGATTATCGTAGAGCTACCGACATGGCAGTGGTAGGATATGGTAGTCCCAATATAGACCCACCTTCACTATCATCCTTATTGTAGGGATCCCTCTAAAACGGCCATAAACGAAAGTGGAGAGCTTCTCTGGCTTGCGAAGCTGTCCGGCAGGGGTAAGTTAATAGCATTGTTTATGGAGGTCCTCTGGTCCACAATATCAATATAGAGTAAGATGATACCCTTTCTTCAGTCTGGTATTTCACAAGAAGAATGAAGTCTTACTGGGCTCAAACGTTTAGCAACGGCTCAAGTGAGCTTGAAAGTTTGACCTGTGCAGGGCCAGAACATCTGGGAGGCAGCAGTTGCTTCGCAAGCGTTGCGTTCGAAAGTCCAGGCGCAAGGGGATGTGTGATGGAAGTCGCAGCAGGTAGCTACTGCTTGATCCAGAATTATGAGAAGTTGCGCAAACTAGGCCCTACTTGTATTACAAGCACAGCATCCTTCAGGTGGACCCATATACAATCTCCTCCATATGTTCCATGTGAAGGAGACAACCGGCTCGGACTTGCCCCCAGCTCTGTTACTCGAGGTGGGCGGATGGTGGGAGAACAGGAATCTCCACGTTGCGGAGGGTGCAGTAAGATGTAGGGGTAGTTGGGAATTATTCAGGGGCTCAAGGGAGTGCAGATGGGCTTCCTCAAGTTATGGAACCACTTTTGGGGGTCTTCGCACTATGCATCCTAAGGTTTTTGTGGATTCAAGGTTGTAATTGGATCATGTGGAGGGAATGTTTGCGGATGACAGTAAGGAATTGTGGAGTGGTGTATATACGGAGTAACTTAGGGTCACAGCATTCAACGGGGATTTCCCAGATCCGTCTGCTCGTAGGCCAAGGCTTCGGCGCACTGCATTTAAGTGGATCGTGCTTTTTTTTTGGGGAGATAAAACGGTTGGATCATTCATTGACAGGATGTTCAGTTGCTGGTGGGAAGTTCTGAACTGTAAGCGCCGAAGGGAATCCTGCTTCTGCTGCCACATGCATGTTTGAGCCAGGGTAACACAAACGGAGATGCCGTGTCCGTGGTCTCCCTGACACAGAAGAACCAGGCAATGTGGGCTTCAGCCAGAGCATGTGGACATACACGCGAGTCTACAAGAGAAACAATGCCAGTTTCAACATTTTATGGGAGACTGGAACCTATCTGACCATCTGACATGTTTGCTACAAAAATGACAAAAGCTTTTTAGTGGCTTTGACGCTGAACTAAGGTCGACTCCGCCACTGCATTCCCCTTGTATAGATTACTTGGACTTTCAGCAGGGGAGCGGGAGAGCAGTCCACAATCCCATCCAGGTCCAGTTGGCGTGATAGGCCCTTGCGAGACCCCTGCTAAGTGGTAAGAGCACTGCCGGCTTTCTGCTAGAGAGCTGACGCTTGTAGAAATGGTAGTTTCCCAAAATAAGGGGACCCCAATATAGACCCCAAAATGCTAGAATCCTGATTTTGGGGACCCCCCAAAAAGGTATACCTATTTTTGGGAAACCCCCATACATGTATCCCTGAACCCTATAGAACCCCGTTAGAGTAGTTTCCATTTTCTTTTCCATTAATTATTCCTATTCAATCCCATATATCAACCCTAGACCATAAACCTTTTGTAGAACATGTTAGGGAAACGGACGCGAGTCTCTTTGTTGAAGCAGCAATTTTCATTTGGACCATCCCAACCCAATCTAAGGATGCAGAAGCTGCAGGGTGAATTCTGATTTCCTGGCGGAAGCGAATTACTCTCCTGGTATAGTCTGCTGTGTGGTCTGCTGCTACAATATGCTTGTTGTACTCCTCCTCATCGTCCATGTAAACCACCTACAACCACCATGACGGCCCTTCCTCCTAGTACCGCTAGGATGATGACCAATGTTTTAGATGTAACAAGTTCTCGCAGAAATCCCAAACTGCCATCAGCAGGTGCTGTGCTCCGTAAAGGGCATGTCAGAGGCTGGTGTGTTGTGGGAGAGTGCTTGCCGTGAAGCTTGACAACTCTGCACAAGGTCAGGTAAGGCTACTTGCTTTCCAAATCCTAGGCCGTAGACTTGGGTTTAAAACCGAAGGCTGCGAAGGAGCTTCCTCTCTTTCAGCGGCCCCGTTGGAATTTCATTTTCGCAAAACTATACGTCTCTTCTTGGCACCCCTCCTATGTACATGATTGGTGACTGGCGGGAAAGCTATAAGTGCCAGTACATGCCAGTAGGTCTTTGAATGCTTCAGTTTCAAGTTCTCCTAGAGTCCCTGCTGTAGTGCAGCCAAAAAGCGTTGGGAGAAGAAGCCCCTAAAGGCGGTTGCAGCCTTGAGCGGCTCCTGTGCTGCACCCTCATCCTCCTCCACCGCAGCATGTGGGCAGGAGAAGGCACGTAAGCGCTGACAGGGGTACCTCAGTGATGCGTAGGGATCACGTGAGGGATAGGGGGATTGCATCAGGGTTGTTGGGCTTATGGATTAGGTTTCTGCTGAGTTACTGTCAACTGTTCTAATTATCAAGAGAATAGAATGGATGCACGAAGGGATGCTTTTGCATATCTAGCATAATTCAGGTTGTGTTCTGCAGAGTGCATGAGTAGGTAAATGGCAGTTGCACATGTTTGTCCGAAAGTGATCGTCTAGCATAGAGTAGTACACAGATGTTCAGTGTAATGTAGCATGCAGCATAGCATAGCAAACCACGGCAGAAAGCAATCGAGCTTAGTAGGCTGGCAGGCATTCTTAGATTCTTGAGTGCCTGCAGAAGCTAGCCAAACAACTGTCATAACTTTGAGACTGTCGCTAAATCCAATTTGGATTAGTGATTTTCGATAGTAATTTGCATATTGAGCCTGTAGTCCGTTGTATCGATGAAGACTGTTGAAGGCCGGCGCCAGCAGTGCCCAGCTGCCTGCCGGGGACGTTGCGCTGGTAGTCAGCTGCAAGGGCAACATTTGGGAGGCCCCCGGCCGTGGCGACTGGCATGGCATGCTGTTTCTAAGTTCTTGTCACCCGGGACGATCCCAAATTTGTGACCCGTGCAGAGGCCAGGGTTTTGCATTACAGTGTTGGTATGGGCATTGTATGGGACACGTGCAAGAATCCTGTGCGACTCAATGACAAGCGCCCAAGAGCTCCCTGTACATTCAAGCTCCCGCGTGCATGAAATGCAATTACTGGGGTCCTCACGATCCACGATCAGCCTAAGAGGACCAGGGTTCCATACTTGTGGAAGCTGACTACTCGCGGGCTCGGCGAACAACTGTTTGGGGGGAAGTTCCAGTCCCCAAAAGTATGTCCTTGTCTCAAAGTTGGGGCCTGCAACGAAAACCTCCCAATACTTTTCTCCAAGCACACATAACGACATCAAAAGCTGCGGAATGTATGTTTTAGCTCGAAATGATCTTCATTAGAAACACTGCTTCTCATTATCCGCGTAACATTGCCCCTAATATCATCTCTGAGTCCGGCACACCGTGTTTCAGGTCACGGTAGCTGTCACTGGTTTGATGCCAAATGGTTTCTGTTCAGATCCTGGGGCTCGACTAGCGCTCGAAGTTTGCAATCATTCTGTTGCGAAGTGCACTTACCAAAGCTTTGTGCGACACAGAAGGAGAAAGGGCCAGGCGTAGCACCATGACAAGCATGCTAGGTCATGCATGGGAGATCATGTGATGTAGCCGCAGCCCCGTTTTGTAACTGTTGAAGCGGCTCGGTGCAGGGAAATATTGGCAGATGCATGCCGTATACTGAAATTCTGCCAGACCCTTTTCCTGAAGTTTGTCTTTGGGAGTTTCGCAGGGCAAGCCCTGCATAATCCTGAAGCTCCCCAGAACCCCCTTGTCGTCATGCATCCCAAGCTCCTGGCAGTATCCCTGTGTTGACAAACTCAATCGCTCTGGTAACCTTGGTGCGGCAGGATGAAACAGTAGAGGGCTTACTCACCGAGTGTTGAGGCGGCCGTGTCTACTAGCCGCCTCCGCGAGAAAATGAAGGACATATGGGTTTCTCGAGATATCCCCAAAAATGGATACCCGCATTCCTCCCAAAATCCCTTGGATCCCTAAACCATCCAAAACCCTGAAACCCCCGCGTGAGAAAAAGGCTGAGCGGTAGGTGCAGAGTGAAGTGCGTATGGAGCGCTCCAGCACTGAAAGTACCTAAACTATCATGGAACCCCAAAGGGGCCCTGCAAAAACTGCCCTTCTTGCAGGCGCTACATAGCATTTCATGTCTTACCCGGTACATTCTAGAAATAATGTCCTGAGAAGTCTGGTCGGATTGCTCGTATAGTCACGGGAGTCACAATGCGTTCATGCTGCTGCAGGTCTCCATAGGCTGAAGGCGAAAATGTAACGAAACAAGTGCCACTTTGAGATCCTGACCAGGACCTTTCTGGAATGGATGCAATGCCGCCCGTGGTTGTGGGATCCGCCTCCTCTGATGAGGTGTCCGTGATTGCGCTTGGCAAGGCCTGCTGTGTCCTTTCTGGGTCGCGGGGATTAGCGCACAAGTCACACAGGGGTTAGACAGGGTTCGAGACGGGCTTTCAAACTTCAGGGGTGTCTTTGGAAATCTTACTGGATGCTTTGAGTGGACCCTGATTCTGACTTTGGCAGCACGCGTCAGAGCTGTGTGCTGCAGTCACAGGTTTAGAGGAGAAGCCCATAACAGGCCTTTTGATGGGGGGGGGCTGTGGCAGCTGGGGGCTTTTGTGAAGTATCCGAAAGTGTTGTGACCTCTGGGTTTGAGGGTTTCGATTGGGCAGCCGCAAGAGAGGGGGGCTGCACATGGAGTCAAGATGATAAGTGTTGCATCCATCCTCCAGAGGTAGGTTCTTCATGTGTCTATACATTCACGCTGTAAGAGTCCTCTAAGCCAGCTCCAGCTCCTGTAAGCTTGGGAGCTGGACCTGATGGTGCCAGGACGTGAAGCACTCCAAGGTGGTCTGCACTGCTCCAGCCGTTGGTGAGGCCTTGGCGGCCCTGGGCGGCTGAGTGGGAGTCTCTCAACGCAAGCTGCATATGAGCGACAGTCTCAACTCCTTGAAGGGGATCACATATAGGATTACATAGAGTACTATTATGGGGGTTATGACGGGGGATACCAGGAGTTTAGATTATGGCTCATATGATGCTTAGGAGGCACCCTTTGCCTTTCCAACAAACTCCTACACATTGCCAGGGTCCCTCAGGGTACCTGTATGCTGAGAGACGCCGAAGGAACCTTGATTTCGCTTTTGGCAGGTGACCTACTGTGTCACACCGTGCTTGATTGTTTTGATGACAGGTTTCACACCGATGGCTTTTCAATAATGAGGGGGTTCTGTTGTGGGACCTTCCCAAGGTTAGGAATCCTTTCGAGGCTTCCTCATTTTTGGAAACTGCCGTTTCAAGCCGTGGCAACTTAGCAGCCTTAGAGTTTTCTTCGAGCTCTTGGCTCGAATTTTTCTGATGCGAAAAGGTGCCCCTTGCAAGTCTTGCGCCGGTGTGTGGCTGGCAAGCTGTTCCATAGCTGCAGCCTTCAGGTTTCATACAGAAGCGTTCCAGCGCATGCGGGATCTACAGAACGAGAAGGCCAGCTGCGACCATGCTTATGCCGGAAGATTCTTGACAAGGATGTTGTTAGGGCGGTTCACGCATTGTTCCTTTGTCTGAATCGCACCCTACTTCTCCACCAGTTCGAATTCAAAACACAACGCGAATATATTGTGGCGTGCTTGAATCTGGAGCAGCATTCAGCCTTGTCGCATGCACTCCAAGCTTGTCATGCAAGGGTCTGCCTTTGTGCTAACTGCCAAGGACTTGCAGGATCAGGGGACCTCGTAAGTAGGTGACTAAAAGGAAATTGGGTTATCTCATTGCCTGTAGCAGAGTCATAAGTACATCTACTGAGAATTGCTAAGTCCGCCAGACCCTCCAGACCCTTGAGGCTCTACTTTCAAGGAGGCTTACGTTTTACGTCCAAAGTTACACACGAGATTCCCTAACAAGCCCTGTGATACTCGAGTATCATCCCGACCCTGCACCGTCCTCACTCCCATGATCTTTCTGCAATTTTTTTGCGCAACCATCTTCATAAGCCACATGGGTAGTTTCCGTAGTTGAGTATAATATGAGCTCGTGGTTTACTGGGTTTGTTTCATTTCTTGATCCCTTCTATTCCGGGGTACTAGAGTAAGTATCCCGAGCTCCATTTGGGGAAAAGAAATGCGGGAAAACTCTGACATGTTCAGTGTAGGCAAAGGCGGCGCCGCGACCCAACCGCCGGGTTTCGGTAACTTTCGAGACGCGGCCGTTTGGGATGACGCCCTCCAAAGATGAAGGCGTGCCACCTTTTGCCGGGGGCCCTTTGAAAAAGAGATGTAGCATGTGGGTACAACAGCATTACAGAAGGGATAGGTAGCCCAAAAGCTCCTTGAAGGATCCTTGCTCGTCTTAGGTCTCAGGCAAGGATCAAAAGTGCTTCTACTGGGCGATCAGGATGATGAGTGGCTCGGACTCTTGACCCCACACTCATGTGCTCCATAATGCTTCCTCGACGTAATGGAGGCCCTGCTCAAATCACTGCAGGTTTTTGAGTCCATGGAGTTCTAGTCAACCTAAGTCCTAAGCCCTGAGCCCTTAATCCAAAACCCTAAGGCAACCTTGTCAGGTGGGCCAACGGCCGGCTACGTTGTGGACAAGGTGCCTTTTGCAGTTCACTTCTGATCTTCAGCTTCAGGTTAGTGACGCATGTGACATTCCGAGTGCTTCTTAAACTTCTCTCCCTGCTTTATTTTGTTGTGTTGAATCCTGGCTTGGCTGATTTCGTTGGGCTACCATGGGCTAGCAATTCCATCCGCATCCAGCGCAATCTGCGCTGCTTTTTGAGCAGTGCCTGTCCACCGCCTTGCGAAGTCGGCCCGGCAAAAGTTAGATGGAGTCCTCCAGGCCAGGAGTCGCAATTCGACAGCAGCTCTGCTATCTTTGGCTACAGATCCAATTTACTCGTAGGCTTTGTTTGAAGGAGTCTGCGCCACAAACTCTAGCCCTTCAACCCCAAAGCCCTAAGTCCCTGAACCCTAGCCTTAGCTCTCAGCCTAAGCCAATGAAACATGTTCCTCGGACCACTGACAAGCAGCAAGTAAACCTCTAAACCCGAAACCCTGTATACCTCATTGCCCTGCTTTCCATTTCAGTTTCCATGTGATTCTCCATTCCCTACTAACCACCCTAAACTAACCTTTAAGCCCTGCCCCCTAGAGAAGTTTCCATTTTGTTTTCCGTTATCCCTACATTAACCTATATTGCGCTAGTCATACCCTACATGTCCCCGAACAGAACATGAGATAGGTTCCCCAAGCCCTAAACCCTCAACCCTGGAACCTTAACCCTACACCCTAAACCCTAGACCCCTATGTAATCCCTATATCCTATATCCCCCTGAGGGGACCCTTAAATACAAAGGTGAACCACAACGACCCCTCGAAGCCAGCGGCGCGGCTCGGGGTGAAACCTGGCTGGATAGTCGGGCACCAAGCAAGGCTTAGGGTTTAGGGTGTAGGGGTTTAGGGCTTGGGAGTTTAGGGTTTCGTGTCTGGGGTGTGGGGTTCAGGGTTTGGGGATCAGGGCTTAGGGTTTGGGGTCTATTGGTTTAGGGCTTAAGGGTCCCTTTACATGTTTCATAAGGGGGATATGTGGTTATAACTTATACTGGGGATTTAAGTGGATATGTAGGGACATGTAGGGATGCAGAGGGGTTATGCCGTCTTATACACGGGATAGTGGGAAATCAGCTGGAAAAGAGCATGATTGGCATGGAAACTGGGATGACGCAATAGTTTAACATTTGGGGTTTCGGGGTAGGCTTGTGAGGGTTTAGCGTTCAAGGTTTAGTCTTATGGGATAGGGTCTAGGGCTTAGTAGATAAGGTTGTTTTTGGGATTGTGCGTTTCAGGGGGCCACTGTAATACAGGCGACGTCGTTTCGCGGCCATTTGGGCATCCGCACAGCTGTGACTACTTTTTTTGGCGATGTCTGTGTAGGGGCCAGTAGACACTGCGCTAGTGAGTGATTTTGCTTTCTGGTGTGGGGCCTTCGTAGCCCGAAATACATTTAGGTTCCAATTCTCCCGTTTCACCCCTAAGCGGCCCTGAACCTTTTTGCCGAGGTGTCGTCAGTCGCAGGCGAAGACGTTTCAAATCGGAGCCTGGACGAAGTGCAGCAGCTCACAAAGCAAGCGTCGGCCCCAGTGGCGCCTGGAAAGATCCAAAATCTCAATTTTCAGCTACTAACCCCCAAGATGAACGCTTACCAAGCCATAGTTGGGTACTTTGGTAAGATTCATCACGAAGGGTTGGGGTTACTCTACAGGGGCAGGGGTGGGTACTGAGGTGCCGCTGCCAGTGACGATTGAGTTCGAGGCCGGAGCTCTGCTAATCCTTTGGCATGAGCAGGCATGCATTGGTGTCAGTAGCTGACCCTGTCTGTACTGACTAGCTACTGACATCTTATTGTTTTGAAAGAATCTGTCCCAGAGTAAGCCATGGTTTTTTCTTCAAAAGCTGCGCAATGCGGAACCGCACTCCTGCAGTATCGTGCTACCTAAGCCGAAGGTCCCAATGGTCTTCAAAGACAAAGACCAGAAGGACGACCAGCCTGGTTTCGGAAGGTTTGGACGTACCCCACTTTTACACCTAACATTAAAGTAAGCCCCCTAAAAGTAATCGTTACCTCGAAAGCATTCATATTGAACAAGGAAATTTTGAAGAGGAAGAATTCTGGGGCAAGGAGGAGCGGATTTGTTTCTAAATTTGCGGTCATATCCAATTCTCACGGCGGCAGGGTTTCCAGTAGAAGGCTTTGGAAAAGAGACTTCAGAAGTGGCCTCATTAGTTAACCCTAGACCCTAAATAATGCGTTGTAGTTTCCATTTTCTTTTCCATTATCCCTAGATAACCCCTATATACCCCCATATATAACCTTATAGTATGAATCTCAGGAGAATGGTGCAGGTGGGCATGGTGAAAAACGCGGCCTGCTCAGTCCACTTGTACAGCTGAGGGCTGGATTTGGGCTTGGCCTGTTTCCTGTAGCCCCAGGCCTCCTAGAAGGAGGAAGGAGTAGTTTGAAAATTAACAAATCTAGGGGAACCAAAGTCTGAAGTTTGAGCAGCTCTTCGCAGCTTTCTTGAGCTCATGTTACTTCAGCCTCATAGTGAGTTTTTTTTTTTGAGCTGCAGTCGAATGCTAGCAATAAGCACTGATGGGCATAGGGTTTCCTATAGTGCCTTCCGCTTGCATTGCCTAGGAAAGGCGAATATGGGCGTAGCTATATAAGAACTAGCGTGTGTATTGTCTTCAGTCAACTTCTACGGGTCTCATACCAAAGTTCATACAGAGGTGATCTGTTTAGTCGTAGCCTGGAGAGTACGGATACACACTTCTAGCATTGGACGCGCACGGATTCTTAGTCTGCTTCAGTTCTGCAAAAACATATTTCTTGGTTGAAGTAGAGGCGCTAATTGTGAACGCTCCACGGGAAACCTTTCTGATGATTTTCTTTCTGTTGGCTGATGCAATGCGTTGCGGGTTTGCTGTTTCATAGTTCTCTTTACCATGGTTTGACTGGTTTCAGTCATGTTTCCATTGAAATCTGTCCGCTAAGACCGTGGCGGCCAATCTCAGAAGAACCAGGGCCCACAGGCCGGCTCGCTTTTGGATTATTTGGTTTCTCCGAAATTGGGGGTCGGTCTTGGAAGCTACAGGATGGCCCTAATTAGAAAATATTCATTCCGGAAAGGGTACACCCAGGGTTTCTCCAAAGTAGAAACCCCAACAATGGCCCTGTAAAGACTATTGCTAGTTTCCTAATAACCTGGGGGTTATTGTGCATGCGGGGTTGCGTGTGAGTTTGGGGTAGTGCAAAGCCGGGGAAAAGGCTTGCGAAAATCAGGAACTGACCCAGGCGCGCGCGGCGCCTGCGCCCAGCCGAGAGTCGCGGGCCCTGAGTGGTTTGTCGGAAGTCCCTATATGAGCTATAGTCTAAACTCCGAGAATTCCCCGCAATCGCCCCTGTAATAGTCCCCTGTATCATACCTCATATAACCCCTCTTTAAGGAGTTTTGACTGTAGATCATGTCAAGGATGCCATTCTTCTGGGAGATACATTGGCGATTAACACCTTTGCACACCGCGACATTCCAGAAAGTTAAGGAAATTAATCTAAGTTACCATAATGGGTATGTATAGTAACTTCCTCAATAAAGTAACTTAAGCTAAGTTCCTTAAGCCTAAACCCTGTGTTATACCCCTACAGCAAATTAAATTAAGTACAGCAACCCAGCTTAGCAGAAGCTAGCTGCTTGCAAGGTCTCGTGAGCGGACCGAGACGCAGCGTCTTCAGGCGCTGCTTAGGACAGAATTGGCAGATGCATGCTTTACCCGGGTGCAGGGGATTAGGATCTGGGGTTTGGCGTCTAGGGTTTAGGGTTTAGGGCTTAAGGTTTAGGTTCAGGGTTTAGGGTTTTGAGATAAGGATTTAGGGTTCAGGATGAGAATTTAGGGTGTAGGTTCAGGGTTTAGGGTTTGGGGGTTTGGGGTTTAGGGTCTAGGACCTAGGATTTAGGGTTTAGCTTCAGGGATGAGGGTTTAGGGGTTTGCTTGCAACTTTCTCTCCAGAAGCCTGATGCCATGCATCTTGCAAAGACTCTTAACATGAACTAATGTCAATATTAGCCTTATATCAAGGACCCTTGACAGTGGACATATGGGTCCCTCTTGTAGGTTAGTAATAAGGAGCCCATGTCCGTTAAGTTATGGAAATATTGGCTGCGGCTGACATGACTTTGGGGCGGCTAAATCCCTTTCCAAGTTGGCGGCTTTATTGCTTCTTGAGTGATGGCTGCTGGGTGTATTTGAGCTTAGGAACTACCTAAGCTGCTCGTAATCGTTCTTGCTGAGTCTTCTCCCTGTTCTGTCTCCAAAGTCAGCCTATCCCCAGGAAGTCCTTGTTGTGAGAAGCACCCATATCAATCTATTGATTATCAATGCTACTCTTCGAGAGTTGGGTTGGGAGCCGCTTCGTCTGCAGGACCTTGGAAGCCGAAGAGAAGCTTCCCGCGACGGTGGGCGGAGGGGGCGGAAGGGTGCTGGACGCTTTGAGTGAGACCCTATTCTAAGCAGGTAAGATACTAACTTGAGAGATTTCATTAGGGATCATCCTTATGCGAAGAGTGGAAGAGCTTTCCTTTTCTGGCCCGAAGATAGGCCAGTGGTCACCTAATGAGAACCTCGGAGTTTATGCGGTCTGTGCTGAGATTTTTTTAGCATCATCCTTGCCAATGGCATTTTCTAAAAAACAGGACCCTGGTCAGATTTCCTTCAAGTCATGTGTAACCTTTCTTAAAAGGACCCCCCCTCCCAAAGAGACATCAAAGCTTGGGAAACATTGAAATCTTAAACCCCAAACCCTCATGTTTCTTTTCCCCTTGGAAGAGGTCTTTGTTTTCTCGCGCCGGCGAGTTGAAGCCTTAGCAGCTGTTTGGGCCCAAGCTCTGCCTGACGAAGATCCATGGGTTTGGGATTTAGGGTTTAGGGTTGAGGGTTCTTGTTTTCCTGTCATGGTAGCTCCTCACTGCGGTAAACCCTAAATTATGATACATGGCACAACTGGGAGCAGCTGATGCCCAGGATGGGGGCATTTCACACGCGGGGAGGAGATTACGGAACCGCTCCTGATAATGGGGATGATAATGACTCCTGTAACTTGGGTCCGGGACAGGGATTTGTCCATCAGCTTGACCCTGTGCTGTTCCTTTAAGGACATGCCGAATTTGGATGTCTGCACTGCTGGGGAGAGGTCGAAGGCTGCGGAGAGCATTTTGTACTGGATAGTGTTGCTTGTGAGTTCTTTGTGAACTGGGCAGGCAGTTGTACATCCCTTCGATTGACATGTGCTGGGCGTCGCTCGTTAGCTGTTCTGTGGCTTGCCCTTACCTCCGCAGCTGTTCCAGCAATGGCCACCATGAATCAGCACCAGCCAGTGCGAGTGTGCGAGGCTGCAGCATCACTGCTGCATGACTACTGAGACGATTTTTCGACAACGAGCAGCCACTGCATCTTGTGAACATGAGCGATCTGTTCAGCCATGGCATGGTTTCTGAAACTGGAAACCTGCTCTCAAGGCCCAGTAGTTTTCAAGCATTCATTCAGGTGGTCTAAGTTCGACAGTCGGTAAATGCATTCTGACGAGTACATGACTTTACCCTTGCTTGCCTCAGTTGTTTGTTTGAAATCCTAGAAAGGACCCCTCATCGTGAACGCACCGATACGCTGAGTGCGCACGTGCGAGGTTTTCAAAAAATCCTAGACAATGAGTGGGACCCATATTTCCCCGCATGTCCCTAAGGTCCCCAAGAACCTAACTGAAATCAAGTTCCTTAACCCTAAACCCTGTATATCCCTATATACCCCTATATAATTCCCCCAAATACCCTTACTATCGTAACTTAGATTAAGTTCGTTCTTTGGAGAACATCCCCCACGAGCAGGCTCCCAGAATACCTGGTCGAGTCCCTCTGTGCTGTGCTTCGTTGGCCGAGGTTCCCATTGAACTGCAAATTGCATTTAGACATGGGAATGCCCATGTGAACTATAGTCTAGTCTAAACTCCTTACCCCCTATCTTAACCACTTTAAGTTAAGGGGGTTAGTTTCTAGGGCCTATTAAGGGGGGTACTAGGAGTTTAGACTATGACTCATGTAATATTCTTAAGCTTTCCTCCGTTTCCCCACGTATCATCCCTAGGGCCCAGGGTTTCTACAACTCTCTTGAGCAGTCACCATAGAGCTATGGTCTAAAGTCCGAGTATCCCCCTTAGTAACCCCTACAATACTCCCCAACCCTAAACCCTAAACCCTAAACCCTAAACCCTAAACCCTAAACCCTAAACCCTAAACCCTAAACCCTAAACCCTAATATAACCCCCCCTTCAGGAGTTTAGACTTTAGCTCATATGAGCTACTGTCAAACTAAGCCTGATTGAGGGACCTTTAACAGTGGACATAGGGGGTCCCTCTTGTAGTTGAGCATAGTCCCTTATCTAGTCCTTAAGAGGGAACCAATGCCCTGCAATTCTGTAGGAAATATTGACAGTAGCTCATATTGCCAAGCCGATCATCCCAGAATCAAGGGCATCCCAGCTGAAAAGCAGCACAACCAAGTCCTGCCATTCCAGAAATGTATCCCTAAAGAGAGCTTCCTCCAACCAGGATCCCAAGAAAAGGCAAGATCGCTCACATGTTTGGATTTTTTCTTGGGGCCCATATGCCTGAGCCCTCAACGCAATGACATTCGAAGCTCCCAAACCAAAACCCCCTACACCGCTAAATGCAAACCTTTAAAGCCTTCACCACGTACCCACCTTCTGTCCTACAGTAGCCCCTGAACCTCATGGAAGGCTTGTAGCCGCTTCCTGCTTCGCAGCCTACCTGGCGCGATGCTTGCGTTACTTGCACAAGGCATGGTGTGGGGTTTGGGTTTCGGGTTTTCGCCGGGCTGAAGTTGCGGTGATAGCTGAGTCGTGTTTCTACACATTTAAAATGCCAATGATCGGGATTTCAGGGCTGCCATATTTGAGAGGGACAGCTTCTTGTTTGAATTCCAGCAGAGGGATCGCTGTGACATCTGGTCTGAGCATGCCACTTTTCCAGAGCTTGTAGCGTCACTTGCAATCATGGTATTTGATCGGGATAATCATGGTTTGAGCGGCTGGGTGGGGCTTGTGATCTTGCCTGAAGCTCTACATCCCAAATCCGAAGCCTCCTCACAACAAAAGGCACAACTGCTCAGGTGAAGCGACTCCCACGACATCCAGCCCAACAGTCCTTTTTCTTCTGGGGAGATCTCGGGCGCTCGGGCGGCATATAGGCTTTAAGATCAGAGCTCAAAAGTGCGGCTCTCTTTCTAGGGTGCCCGTTACAAGGATCCCGATACATTTGGAGGTATATGAGGAGATCATGGGAGATCTTAATTGTTGTTGCAGCGCGGTCATTTCTTGAATCCCTTCGTGAGCTGATTTTGGCTCTGGGAGATTATGCTGCTGTAGCAAGTGGGAGTTGGATGGAGTTGGGGATTTCCCAAAGGGGTCCTGAACCTGGTCATCCTACTGTGAGGCGGACCATGAATAAACAGGCCACCTCATGATGAACTTCTTAACGGGGCCCGGCTCACAAGCCCACATTCCTAAGACCCCGACCCCAAACTTCGATAATCCTTAAAGCCCCAACCGAGCCCTTCTTGCTATGCTGTCCCAATCTCATCCTCCAGTCTGCAATGCCGACCAAGCTTTGTTATTCCTTTTTGCGTTGAGACATTCGGATTAAGCAGTGTGCTCCTGAGCTCCCCGCATGCCAGACGCACACCGCTACACCCCAAACTTACAAAGGCGTGAACTCGAAACCCCGTCAATTTCTTCAAGCTCGCTTCACCTTGAATCCTAACAATCTACATGAAGCCCGAAGGGCCCCAAGTAGTACAGTATGGTATAATATAGTATTATATAAGACTATAGTATAGTATAGTATAGTATATTATAGCCTAGTATATTATAATATATTATAGTATCATAGGGCCCCGAGTAGCATGAACTTCCCACACATCCCAGGCACGTGATTCACGTCCTACCCAAAATCCCGAAGACCGGCCGCCCAGATCTGCTTACTTTCTACCAGGCCCAGCAAATCACACTACATTAGGGTTTAGGGGTTTAGAGTCTAGGGTTTTAGGGGTTAAGGACTTTTATGGGATTTAGGGTTAAGGGTTTTAGGGGTTTTAGGGTTTAGGGGTTTAGGGTTCAGGGTTTCGGGGTTTAGGGTTGGGGGTTTAGGGGTTTAGGGCTTTAGGGGTTGAGGGTTTTAGGGGTTTAGGGGTTGAAGGCTTTAGGGTTTTAGGGGTTTAAGGTTTTGGGGTTTAGAGGTCCAGGGGTTTAGGATTTTTGGGGTTTAGGGTCTTAGGGGCTTAGGTTTAGGGTTATGTAAGTATGTAGTTTTTATTTAGGGATAATGGAAAATGGAAACTACTAACATGGGGTTCTATAGGGTTTAGGGATACATATGTGGGGATTTCCCCAAGCTTAGGAGTACCCTTTTTGGGGCTCCCAATAATACGGAGTATAGTATTTTGGGTTCTATATTGGGGTCCTCCTATTAAGGGAAACTACCATATATATAAGATTATACAAATATAAATAGCTCCATATAGATATAGGAATAAAAGAAGCTGGAAACTAATCTGTTACCTACGGTATAAGGTATAGGGTGTAGAGGTTGTCTCAATAATTGAGAATCAAGCGGAAGAGAACATGGAAAATGAAACGGAACTGGGCCCAGAAAATATTTGCATGAATGTTGGTCTGTACATGTATAGCTATCATATAGACTCATCTATCCACACACGCATATATACATATGTATACACATGAATTTGTTGATAGGAAAGTTTGAGGTTCAAAGTTTACGTATAATATAAAGCCTAGAGGGGCGCTGCTGTTGAGCAGTTACAGAAGGTTTGCAGCTGTTTGCGTTTCAAGGTGCCGGGGGTACTATGCAGTTTCAGACCCTCAGCATGCTGACTGATGTGATGCCAGCAGGAAGGTGCTGAACAAACTCGGAGGGAGGGCCTAATGGCAATGTCCGGAGCTGAGGATTCAGAGTGATGCAGACGGCTTGGGTTCAGGGACTTGGCAGGGGACGTTGCGAAAGGGTGGCTTCTGTTACACATGACCAGTGACCACGACTGTGTGGACGAAGGGGACAAAAACTTTTCAGATTCTGAGCGACTGCTGCTTCTGAAAATCGAGGGCCGGATCGTTGGCGCTATTCTGTAAGTCTGTACGTTCTCACATCATTGGTGGGACCAGGAGACCCAAAAGAGCTTCTCACTAAAAGGTTTGCAAGCATGCAAAATCACAGCATCTTGCAGCCCTTCTGGGTGAGAACAAAGAGACGTACGTGTGGAGATTGCCCTAGTCATTTGGGCATATTCATGATCCAGGCGCCTAGAGTTCTAAGGTTCGAGCCTGTTCTTTTTTTGAGCATGTTCTGCTTTCGCCTTTTTGCAGGCTCGTCTCTACTTGCTCTTGGCCCTTAAGGTTGCCAGTGTAAACAGACAAGTGCAAAACGCGCGACAACACGGGAAACTCGCAAATGCTGGTGTCCACAAATCGCTTTTTGGTTGCATCAGAGAGCACCTTGCACCAAAGCTGGTGTTTTGTGCGGCAATGGATTGTTTGTTGGTGACAAGGTAGTCATTGCACTGTAAGTGATCCAACAATGACAAGAAGACCGATACTGATCCTGAGGATACCGAATACGCGAAATTCCAAGGATGCTCTTCAATTGGTGGGTACCGTTTGCGACGAGCCTTGTTGTCGCCGCCCGCCGGCAAAATCACGTGGTCGCTTGTGTTCTGTTTTGGAGATTCTTTGACGCGAGAACGCGGGGTTCTCACAGAGTTTCATAATGTGCATGCAACTTATGGCATGTACATGTCTTTACTACATGCAGAGATGCTTGTGTAGACATGTGGGCACATCTATGAATGCATCTCAGAACATACACGCAAGTGTATATGTGTAGTCTACATGTACATATGCGTGCCGCCAGGTCCATGACATCAAGCTGGTCAGGAGCGAGCAGTTGCCTGCAGATGTGTGTGTCCGGCTTGTGACCATTTGGGAGGCATGGAGTGTGGGGGAAGGTAGAGCCAGTACTGAGCTTGTCTGACAGAACCGAGCAGCATGGGTGGTGGTGGCGAGGGTGGTTGTTGCGGTGGTGGTGGTGGTGGTGGTGGTGGTGGTGGTGGTGTTGGTGGTGGAGTAGCAGCAACAAGATGAACATCCTAACATCGGAAAGGCTGCCTGCTGCGGGAAAGGGCTCGAAGCTTTGCTCCTGGGCTGGGAGCCATGGGCGGCCGCCGGGGCCGCGAGGACAGCCGCGGAGCCTCCGAGGAGTACGAGCAACCTGTAGGCCAAAATTCTCGCCCTTCAGGACGCAGGTTTGGAGGTCTGAAGGCTTGTGAGGGTTAGGGTTTGGGGGTTCTGGTTGGAGTGTAGGGTGTATAGTTTGGGAATCGGGGTTTTGAGGAGCCGCCGGCAGGCATTGATTAAGTTTGGGGTGTCTCAACAGTACGGGTGCCTGGTGGGGTCCCCATAATGGTTTTAGTTAGCACATTATGCAAATTCATGCAACACATGCTCGTAAGAACATCACTTGGGGTTGTATAATAGGCCGGCTTCTCTACGTTATTTCAGGAGTGTCCTGAGACAGTGTTTGACCTGTCAAACGATAAGGAGTAGAAAAACGATAAGGTTCAGTCTTGTAGTGGCCGATAAAATAGGAACGTATATATAAAGTAGTCTTCTGATGCGCCGTCATCGTTTTATGATGCTCATTCAGCACTTGACCAGTACGAGTATAATGAATTTCTTGACTCTGACTATGGCCCCAGATCATGGGAGCGCGAGGGACCCAAAGCGATAACTAAACGATCTCAAAAACGATAAGGTTGGATCCACGAAAGGCCGTTTTGAAGGACCAGTCCCACCCGTAAGCGCTAGCACTACTTGCCCTATTTGCCATACTGAAAGAGAGAGTTCGTGTCTACTATTACGACAGTCAGAACCTGACTCATTGTTTTTTTGTTGGCAGCGCCGCCTTCATGTTCCTTGTGGAAGCCATTGAACCCTCCTTTATCCTGAGCCCCTTTCTAAGTTACTCTCAGTTTAGTTTTCTGAAAAGCAAGGAAACCCCAAACACTGTAAAACGATAAGGAGGCAAACAAAACTATAAGGTTGAAGGTTATGAATGATTCAATAAGAGGTTTTAGACAAGCTCACCTTGCAAACGTGATGGTAGCAGTCTATGCTCATAGTCAACGTGCTACGCCATCTGTATCATGCTATGCACTTAGCCGCCGCCTCCCCTAAACCCTATATAACCCCCTTCAAGGAGTTTAGACTCTAGCTAAGGTATTACAGCGACTACTCAGACTACAGCCGTAGCCGGAGCCGGGATCGTCGCAGAGATCGGGACCGACATCGCCGGGATCGCGGCCGGGGGCGCGACAGGCACGCTAAGAATACGCATGTGAGCGAAAGTCTAAGAGGGATACTAGGAGTTTGGACCACAGCTCACATGCACTTTGGGGTTGTTAAGACTCATTACACCTCTCTGGGGCGATGTTGTTTTTAGGGTCCGCAAAAGGACCACAATTTTCGCAACATCTGATATATATATATATATTGGGACTACAGAGGGATCACTGGGGGACTGGCTTACTCACTTACATCATGGGAACCTGATTAAGGGTGAAGGTGAGTTCTCAAGAAGTAGGTTTCTCAAGAAGTTTTTTGAGTCTAATCGTTTGTTTTTGGGAACACGTGTTGCTTGAAACATGTAACAAGGTGAGCGAGGGACGAAGTACTCAATCAGATCAGATCACATGCAAGATCATGCAAGGATTATCTGCAAGGTTGGTCGGAACAACTGATGGTAATGCTTCTTGCAGCATCTTGGGCAACAGGTTCTGGGCCTTCCTGTGAGCGTGCCATGGATCTTATGGGAGGCATAGGGTTACCAGTCCCCTTGTTTGAAGACTATGCTAGGAGAGTGGAAAGTGAAGATAGCTTTTGTATTGCTAATTATGGTTCTCCTTGTAGTCGCAACTCGCAGTGTCATTCGTGATGCACTTCTTTCGACCAATCTGATCTTAGCTCCCGCATGGTAGCTAACAGTCGCATGGCTGCTGTGAAGCAGGCGACGCGACCGGAGTCGTGGGCGTCGAGGTGGAGGTGGCCGTGGTGGCGGTGGGGGGGACTGGCGAGACGACCTAGAAGAGTTCATTAGGAAGATGCTTGCCTGAGCGTTGTTGTCATTATCAGGTTGGTCTGACTTGCGGACTCACCAACTGTTAAACTTTTCAGAAAACACGTGTGTGTGTGTTGCACAGCCCTCAAAGACAGACATATCAGGAACGGATTGGATCATCGAACGCAAGATGCTCTCTATGGTCTCGACAAATCTGTTGCAATGACGGTCATGGGCATGGATGGCGGGAGGAACACGACCCTCAGCCTACACTAGATAGCTTGCTGGCTTTTTCACGGGCGTACTTCAGGGGACATGCGTGAGAGACGTTCAACTCCAGAGCATCTTTGGAATGCATGCCTCAGTACCGCATTAATCAGGGCCTGCTAACTGCCAACATACCAGATGCGTGACAGCTTCTTGTATATTGGGGTTATATTGGCATAGTGGAAGATAAAATGGAAACTGCTACAGTATATTGGGGTTATATTGGGATAACGGCAAAGACAATGGAAACTACTACAGCATATTCGGGACATATTGGGATGATGGAAAAATGGAAACTACCGTAGTGTATTTTTTTTGCCGCAGCCGTCTTTACTTTTGACCTTTTTTTCTTGACTCAGGTTCCTGCTGGAAGGTGTGCGAAATCCGGACGCTGTTGTGATGTCCCGCATTCGAAATGCAACAGGCGGTGGTCGACGATGAAGCCCAAGGGGTCGACACTCCGTATTCTTGTTTCGATCTTTGCACAGGTGCACTTAAGGTTCTTCTGCAAGAAGCCTGCTCGGCATACGAACTCCAGAGCAATTTTTGCACAAGTTGACTTGTCCTTCAAACCCAAGTTATTTGCACCTGCCTGAGATCAGCTGCTTAAATCCCATTTTCCTTCATGCTGAAGGCAGAGATGTCAGAGCGAACGGAGGGTCGTAGTAACTGGTAATGGGATATCAGAGTGCTTGCAGTGGGCTGAGCTGCCAAAAGGCAGACCACTGCCAAGCTCTCGGCTCCTCACCCTGTCCGAGCAGGGTAGTTATAAAGCCGGCAAATGGCTGGTGGTTGCTAGAGGGGGAAGGCTGCCTGCGAGTTTTGCCACTCCACAAAATGCCTGGAAACATAAAGATACAGGCATCAGGTCATATGCTGAAGTTGCAACAGACCCAAGGAAATTGCAGGCAGAGACAATGGATATCGCATAGTGAGACCCTGCGGTTGCGAACGCGGAAAACATCAAATCTAGTGTTCTCTCCGGAGCTTGATGCATAGCGCTGTGTTTGCAGGGATGCACGAGTCCAGCTGGAGATCACGATATGTACCAAGACACATTCCCTACATGACGCGGCTGCCCAGTCTAAACATAAGCACGCGAGGTTTTAGGCTTTGGGCATTAGCAGACACCACAGGAGCATCCTAGACAAGAGCAACTACGGCCTCTACCGCAAGGCAGGGGCAAGCGTCATGTGTGCCTCCACACATTTATACATGAGGGCTTTGCCAGGACACACTTTACGCTGAAATCCTATGCAGCAAGCATGTGTCGTCAAATTATTAGCGCCTTGCAACGCCACACGTCTATTCTTGTCCGGAGATGCTACAGTCAAGTGCTGTGAACATGACAACGTATACTGCTGTGTAGCCCGGAGACTTGTAAAGAGATTCGCCCAAGTAGACAGAATGCAGAATTGCCTGAAACTGATACAGGCATTCCCAGTGCTCCATGCACTGAAGGGCAGCTACAGTTGCCGCATGTACAGTCACACCCTCACTGCACCCTCAGCCCTCAACTCCCGAAACAGCTGGCCAGGGCCGAAGCTATCGGGTCACCCAGGATCTCATTGGCACGCGAGGACATGTGAGATCTCGGATGCTGGTTTTGCAACGCCTGAGCTTCTTGTAATGTGAAAATGTGAACTGTGAATGAAGCTGTTTCAAGCCTTTAGAACTCTGTGTATGATGGGTATGCACTTGCAATCGCCTTCATAGGCCTCTCGCAACTTTCTTCAAGGGACTAGGGTATGAGCGCAGCGAATGTAGAGACGCGTTTGGTGATCGGTGTGGGCCACTTCTCAACTTGGAGTCCGAGGTTCTGAGCCTTCCCGTCGGATATGTAAGAAGATTTGCAGCACATTTTCAAACGTTCGTCCGGGCTTTTGCGACCCTGGACCGTCCCGTGACTGTTCGTCCTCTTTTGTGTTCCTTTTCGTCTGGAGCGCATATACTGAACACTATACTCACTATAGTCAGACGTGGTCGCAAAGCGTAACGCTTGCCTGGCTCTTCAACTGAGATGCGTTAGTGAGACCATGGTTTATCATTGCAGATGTTTGAATGACATGTTTTTCATTGCTAGGGTTCGTTTGTCATCCTTTGTTGCAAGCATCCGTTGTAGCTGTAGTGCCGTGTTGTGGCGGGTCGTGAAATAATGACGGCGCACTCAAAAAGAGGCCTTGTATACTAGTGCGAGATGTGATCTAGAACTCTTAAATAACCACTGCACAATCCGTGTTCAACCCCCATCAAATTAAAGCCCCTGCAGACCGCAAATGCCCCGTGGCCCAAAGCCTTGAACCCTAAACTCCGAATTCCTATACCCTACACACAAGATGCAAAAGCTTTGTAACCTCAATGTTTTTTCCATAAATAGGGGGGGACCCTCATATAGGCCACAATGTATTAGAATCAGTTTTAATCACTATACTCCTTATTGTAGGGACCCCCGAAATGGGTTCTCGTAGAGGCCCTCCGTGTGGGGTGCTAAAGGACTCCTTGCCTCGCCGGACAACGAGGACTGGCGATGGCAGCGGAGGCGGATTTGGCCATTCTGGGCTGGGATTATAAAGGAAGCCGCAAAACCTACATGAGCCAAATTCTAAATTCCTTAAAGGTGGGATTACACAGGGGATTCTATAGGGGATCATATGGGGAATCCACAGAACCTACATAGGGATTACAGCACAGGGTGCAGAGAATTCACGTACAAGATCCCGAATCCCAAGCCGAAGCCCTGAATCCCCACATGGCCCCAAGTGCTGGACCCTAAAAAAAAAAAAAAAACCACAAACAGCGGAGGCTGATGAGCCCGGCTTTCCGGAGGCTGCCTCTGTGGATTTGGGGGGTTTACTCTCGTGGGAGCGCCCAGTATAAGGCACACCTTCCAAGCTATGATGTCTGGGAAGCTAGCTGCGGGATTCTGGAGCGTGTGGTGTGTATATGCGCGAAGGTTTACGAGTAGACGAGGGGTCTGGGTGAGTTGCGCCCTACGTATCTCGGGCTAAGTAAAGGAGCATACCAGAATTGCTCACGCTGTCATGTAAAGACGGCTCATACAACAGCCATCAAGCAGAACGGCCAAGTATCAGGTGGAGTAGCAGACTCTGAACACAGTGGGCCGGTTTCTGTTGGCACCGTTCATGTTCGATTGCGAAAATTGTCAGATTTTGAGGGTGCACTGAACATGGGGCCCGTGCCAAAAAGGTACTTCCTTGTGGGGATGCCTCTGCATACCTACACCGTCCCTGGAAGCGTTCCGCAAGACGGAATGGGACTTGAAGCCCTGAAACTCACATCCGTAGCTTTGACAAAAAATCAAAACGTTGTGCGGAGCCACGCTGCGGCAGGCACTTGTTTGACCAAGTCTTGGCACCTGCAGTCCAGAGGCGCGGATGGTCGTCTTAGTCACGAATGGCCTCATGAATAGCAAGTCATGTTCTTCAAGGGCGGGTTTCTGTTTGCCAATTCCGGTGAAAACTAAAAGGCCGCCTGCATTGAGCTGATGGGAGCACGAGTATGCTCGGGGACCGCCAAGAACTGCTGTAACTCTCAAAAAGCACATCAACGACTTTCACAAGCCGTACCTGTCCGGCACCTGCTGAAGAAACATTCCAAGCCAGCTCCCTAAAGCCTCTCCTCATACAAATGATCGAAGGATCAGGCTTATGAGTATCAGGAATGTTCAGACCAGGATCAGAACAGCAACAAAGGTTAGTAAGGACATTGTGCCCATAGTAAGTACGCAAATCCCACACCCGTAAGCCCTAACCCTGTTACGGTTACAGATGATGTGCTTCTGGCTTGTCCATAGTGACAGTATTTCCTAAATCCGCTGAACAACAAAGCCTCAAATGCCCTCAATTTTTCAACCCCAAAGGTAGCTGCAAGAGGCTTGTGGCAGACTGCAGTGCCTCGTGGGAGCAACGTGCTCTGGAAGCAGGTGGTGCACGTCCCCAGGAGCCCGCGGGAAGAAAGGGCGGGGGTAGATATTTCCAGGGCGGGTCAATCTGAAGATGATTCGAGTCATGCCTGGGTACCGCACTAGTCTCCACTCAGAGGCTCTTGATGCTTCAATGAGATGCAAACCACACATGGCCAGGTAGACTTCTCCACTGAGTCGGCGCGGCTGACGCTTTCCGCTCTTGGGGCTTTTGCCTTCGGGGACGGTTCTGTGCGGCTCCTCAGATGCTCCATTCCAAGCTGCATTACGCTGTGGCAAGGCATCTTTGAAGGCCTAGAGAACTGCTATCTGTGGTTGCTGTGCGGCATGGATTTATGAGTGTCGAGCTGTAGTACTCGACATAAGCTCAAGTGCTTGGGAACTGCGTTGCTTGAGGGCGAAAGTGAATGAAGCCTCAGGGCCCCCTTTGCTGAACCTCAAAACCGGAGCACCTGCTGCAAATACCCTTCCATGCCTCGCTCGCCCGCCTTCGTCCTGAGTCTCAGGCCACCTCGCTGATGGCAGACTAATTAAAATGAAATGGAAATCATGTTCATTATTTGATTCCTATATGCGAAAGAACAAGACATTATCAGACAGGATATGGACACGCTTGGCAGGGTAGGTCGTGTATGTTTGTGTTGTTGGCCGAGTAGGGCGGCGTCTGCCTTTCGAAAAGATCCTCTTTGGCTTGCCTAGGGCAGAAAACCTGCCATCATGCTGGCCAATCAGAAGCTCCTCGTTGAGACCATGCAGGCATGCCATCGCAACAGCGACAGCATCCTGGCCCTGGTGAGCAAGGTTTGCTCCAAGATGAGCCTCGCCGATGTGGCCTCGGAATGTGAGCAGGTCCGTGAGGTCCTGAAGGACACAAACACTATGTTCGCCACTTTGCACGACGCCTCCACGGCGGACTTGTCACAAGTCCTGGGAGACGTGAAGAAGTATGCGTCAGAGGTGGTGGTTCAGGACACGGGATGCTCCCTTGGAATTCATCTCACGTGCACTGAAACCTGTGCTGATGCCTTCTGGTGTTCTTGCCAGGAGTCTCGTGAGATGCAGTCCACGGTCACTCAGAAGTCGGATGCCTTGGTGCAGGATGTCAACGAGCGCTTCAAGAAGTTGGAGGCGCGTGTCCTCTCGGAGCTTGGAGGCGAGGACAAAGGGAGCCAGGCCAAGGGAGACAGCCAGCTGCTCAAGAAGATGACCAACCGCATGAGCGACTTCGAATCTCAAGTCTCAGCGCAAATCCAGCAGCTCACGCAGGACTGACTAGAGCGTAGTCGAGTAGCCAGTCTCTCCCACGTAAGCATGGCATGCATGGCGATCATGTTTTTGTTGTAGAGGATGTTGAGAAGAAGGTGTCCTTCTTGGGCTCCCAGAGAGCTGGTGCAGCAGGTGCAGATGGCTCGAGCCCTCCTGGTGTGGAAAGCCTGTCACACGACCTGGACTCCGTGAAGTATGACATGGGGGAGCTTAAGGACATGCTGAATGCATCGAAGACCGACACTGCCCAGGTGAAGCGCATCGTGCTTGCCTGTGAGCGGGACATGGAGGATTTCACGGCTGCCATGGATGCCGTGAATGTCGATCTGGACGAGATGAGGGCCCGTGTGGATTCCACCCACTCCATCATCACATCGCGCCAGCGCGTGGAAGCCACCGTCACAGCGGAGATCTCCACTATGCGTTTGGATATGGGGGACATGCAAGAGGCCCTGAAAGCTCATGATGCTTGGATGGAGGATGTGTCGCAAAGCTTGCAGGAGGTGCACGAGCGCTGCCAGCAGTTGTCCGAAGACATAGGGGAGCACGCGCAGAGCACGCAAGCAAAGTTGGATGCTAAGACGGATATCACGGCCTGGAACGATATGAACGACGACATCGATGCCTCCATCAAGACGGTCCGTGACATGGCTTCGGCCCTGCGCCTGGAAGTGGACAGCCGCCGGCGCAAGGTCGACGAGGATCTGGGCAGCTTGCGGGAGAACCTCAAGACCTTGGCCGAGAAGGTAGACACCAACGCGGCCAATATCCAACGCCGCCAGGCTTGCATGTGGTGCCGCCTCTCCTGGCTTGAAAGCCTTCTCAGCTACCCCCCTACTACCCTCCGCTGAGGCTACGTGGATGACTCCAACTCGGTTGTGTCCCAACGCCTCGATGAGCGCCACCAGCATTGCAAGGACTTGGAGACCACATTAGGCTGGCTCTCAGGGAGGGATGCAAGCGGCAAGATGGGCGGGTTATATTGCTGATTCTTAAACGCTGGAACATGATCCATCTCCCAAACAGCTATACTAGGGTCCAGTGGACATTCTAGGCTGGAGATTGATGGGCGCCCTGAGGTCGCCACAGCGACACGCACCAGCAGATTCATTCGAAAATAGATACCCACCGCGAGGAGATCGACAACAGGCCAGCTCGATGAGAGTTCGTGCTAAAGCCCACTAGCGCGCCAAAACTACAAGATGGGTAATATCAGCAAGCCCTTCGAAGCCAACCAGCATCAGTTTCACCTAGAGTCATCATGCGTAGTGGAGGCTTTCTTGAATGAAGCGATTCAACTACTGGGCAAGTCACAATGCCATGCCTGCTTCCCTTTTCCAGACAAACACCGAAAACTCCTGAACCTGGAAGCTCCCAAACCCTAAACCCCTGCACCCACTTCCCAGAATCTGAAACCGTAGCTTCTTGCAAGGACAGCACAGCTGGAGGCTCACCTGCAGAAGCAGGACGAAGATCTTCACAAGGAGGTAGGATCACATGAGTTTTGATGCGCGCTGCCAAGCCATAATGTAGTATCTCCAAGGAGGGCATGCCGTTGTGATTGCATTTTCTTAATACCGTTCATGGTGCAGAACCGATAGTGTTTGTGTACAACAATTGGACAACCTTTTTCTGAAGCCATGTAGGTGAACGACCGCATTGACGGCCCCTCGGCAGAGATTGAGAGGATCGTCTCAGGACTTTGTAGGAGCAAGGGCTGCTGTAAGATGGGGGCCTGGCCACCTAAGGCGTGGAGCGTCACCACTCCAATATCTCCAAGGCTGCGTGGTCTTGACTGTGGATCGGAGCGTTTTTCAGTATGCTCAAGTTGTGATTCGACGTCGTTAAGCTGGAATCTCGTATGAAATGTGTTTGGCAGCGTTACACATTTGGGATTTCCTCCTTGCATTACTGATGGTGCTTGTGCAGGAAACTTCGAAGCGTCTCAATGCCTTGGATCTTCGCATCGCAGGGCTACAAGGTCGCGGGCTCAGGGTGTACACGGCAGGGGGAGGGATAGGGAGGGGACAAGATAAGGACGTGGGATGGCAACAGTCTTGTTCGGTGCCACCATGTCAGCTCGATACAAGGATGCTGGATTCTGTCTGCATTCGCTTGCCTATGACAGGTGCCAGTGGCGAATCTAAGCGTGACATCGGGAAGCTGCGTGACGAGGCTTCTTTTTGTTGGAACTTGCTGTGCGCTCCTGGCGGCTAGACTCGGCTAGACCATGTCGCAGTCTCCCATCAGTATCATCAGGTGTTTCCTAGGCGTGCCCTGCAGAGATGCAAAGCTTTCCAGTCTACTCTCGAAGAAGTTCTGCACTGTTTGTAGATGCATCCACTGACGCAGGTTAACAACTTGACCGTAAAGAGCGCTGCACATGACGTTGACATTGGCAAAAACAGCGATGATCTTCGGAAGCTGGAGCGTCAACGCGTCGAGGAGCACCAAGAGACTGAAGTAGCGGTGCGCTCCGTGTCAACAGTTTTTCGCAATCCTTGTCAGAAAGCATCAGTTACAGGAACTTACGGGAACACGAGCCCCCTTTGCAGGACAACCAGCGCCACAAGCAAGATGTGGACGGCATCTACGAGGCACCTGCAAGTCGCTGCAGTTCGTTGAAATCCAGGTAGTAGGGCCCCATGTGGAACCTTCTGGGAACCTTGATGTAGCCACAGGATTTCTTGGGCTCGTGTATAAAGACTTGAAGTTTTGGAAAAAAGTGTGCTTGTTTGTCAGAGCGGTGCAGTGAGTGTTTCCGAAGTACGGCAACAGGCTGGTTAATTGATTGGCTTAGCATCTGATGCCTGAAGACATTCTATCCTAATCTGGAAGATTCCTAGTCGCTTAAAACCCTGCATTCGGAAGGAGCTGGACCAGAAGGTGTATGAGAAGAACTTCCAGAGCCTGGAGGACTTTGGTGGGGTAGTTCAGGGTTGATCGATTCCAGACATGATGCCCTGCGTGTAGAAGGCAGACAGCCCAGCTTCATTTTCCCATGCGAGTGAGCACTATCTGGTTCCTGAGGAGAATGTCACCAAGCTCACGCGGGGTACGGTAAAGCTCTGTCAGGCCACACCATTCACCGCACTGAGCAGCTTTCTGATGTTGAGGCAACGTGTGCTTCTTCTGCCAGGTTGTGGGAGTCTTCCCAGGGGCGCGGATGAACGATGGCACGGAGGCTTGCACATACTCCTCCAGTAATCATGCGGAAGAAAATGGAAGCGACCATGCCAAATGGCAGTTTCCATGAATTATAGACAGCAGAGTGGACACTTCTGCTTTCTGGTAGTTATCACTTGATCGTACATCAACAGCTTGGACTAGTGCAGACCTGTCGGTGAGTGCTTGCAGGAAGAACTGGATGTTGATGTGGAGCTCTTGAATTGGGAGGACTGTGCTCAGAACTTGGTGAGTCGGGCCTCTTGACTTTCAGATGAATGGGCTGGCTCCTGTTCAAAGGTTCTGATGAGTTACCCAAGGTACTAATGTAGACCCCTGATTAATAACCCCCTTCCCATTAATAGAGAATATAATAGGGATCCTAATATGTAGGCCCTTAAAAGGAGGGGGTTCATTTATAAGAGGTCTACATCAGTACTTAGAGCCCTGAACTCGGAGCGCGGAGTCCCCAAAATTGTGCCATACACCCTCAACCCCATAGCCTAAGACCTGACCCCTAACTCTGAAACCGCAAACTCGTGCCTAGTCTAGTCCAATGCCAAAGCCACAAGTCTTAAACTTGCAACCCCAAACCCTAGACACAGAATTTTGAACCCGAACCTTTGAGAAAACCCAAACCCTTAAGCAACCCAAACCCTAGCCTAGACCCGTGTGCCCAAATTTCGAAACACCAAACCCAGAGCAAGGTTGACAAGACTTGGCGTCAGATCTCTTCGCAGAAGTATCGCAGCATTTTGGACCTCCTCGGCAAGAAGGCCGACTTTCGTGTTTTTTTGTAATTTTCCAGGGTCGAGAGTCTATTGAATTGATCTTAGATTTCGCTCTAGTGCTTGCTCTGGGTGATCCTTTGAGCACCGCAGCCCTCAAGCGAGCATGATGAGAGGGCTGCTGCCACCAGCTTCCTTAGACATCTAAGAATCACTTGAAAGAAGCCATCCTGGCAGGCTGACCATTCCGTACTTCGCCTGCTGCAGATCTCCCAGCAGCACATTGAAAGCCAGCTGGAGCCGAGTCCGCACGAAGGGGACCTGCACTAACTGGCCTGGTGTTCAGGAACTTAAATAGAATTACCATAATGGGTACATAAATATATATATATACACAAATATTTATATGTATATATAAAAAGAATATAGTGCAAATTTTGGGGGAAACGATATAGTAACTTAGTTTACGTTCCTTAGAATCAACCCAGCTAATAGTGACCCATTTTGACTTCGGCAGAGGCAGAACCATCACCTGCCCCGTCGGTTGTCTGAGATGAGTTACATGAATCCAGAGTGTAGATCCGAATTACAGAATCGCACAACGCACAGACCTGGGTAGTCAGAATCATGGAGCCGATCTACAAACACCCAGCCCTGAGACACACAAAACCTTATTAACTCCACAAAGCCATGATGGCTACACATCTCTTAAAGCCTCCTACAGTACCCATCTTGGCTTTGCAGCTGTCTAGGATCGTGTTCGCCATGAGCGCGAGCTCTGGAAGGACGCCGGAGACATTTGTTGCCTTTTTAACTACTCCTTGACATTTGTATAGATGGCAGTGCAGCAAAAGCCGTAATAGGAGTGTAACCTCTCTGTTTTTCTGCGTTACTCTTCTTGCTACTGCAGCTACCATTGTTTCAGTTCTTCCCGCATTGTTTGCCACGGTGGGGTAATAATCCAGACTCAAAGAAAGATCATCTTGTGTAACCTCAAAAAATGGGAAAGTAAAATGGTATCTGCTTCAAGGCCGCAGTATTAGTCTCAGTCTCTTAGTCTGCACGCTGCTTCCTGTGCAATGTCTCTTGTTGTCTTATTGAAGTCATACAGTTTCATGCTGATTGTCAACCCGAAGCCCAACAGGTCCTGCTTATTTCTGTCTTCGCTAAAACCGTGTAGGTAACCAAAATGAGATTGAAGGCGAACCTGGCTAAACCCCCCCAGGGTTTAAGGAGTTAAGAAGGACTATATTTAAGGGCTGCCGCCGCT
>CAJNIZ010008903.1:42494-96593 GCA_905231905.1 Symbiodinium pilosum
AGCCCTTTCAAAGTTTGAAGCGCCCCATGTAAAGCACCTCAGAATGCCAGTCAACCTTTTGCAGAACTTTCTGAGGCGGGGTGTTCGAATGTACCGTCAACATGGAGTGCCCAAGTAGATACAGTTTGACTTGAGCATTTGCAGGCGTGAAAGCATGATTGAATGCACAGGCTCAAGAAGGACCGACCCCTGACTAGCAGGTCCAGCACAGAAGAAAAGTTACCTTGTTAGCACTTTGGTTTTGTAGTTGAGTTTGAGAGAAAGAAGCATGGCTCAATTGGCCATGATTTTGAACAAGCTGTGTGTAGCAGCCAGAGTCAGACCACCGTCGCCGAATATTAGACAGAGTTTGCAGAACTCAGCCATGTGGCAGGGTTAACTTTCATGCGCTGGCTTGCCCCCCCACCCCCTGCCTCCCGCCCGGTCGCTTGTTTTTTTCCTTAAGCCCCTCCTGCTTTCCACTCTGTCGCTTGCTTTTCGAGGCTGGGCTGTCCAGGTGGGGCTGCCGCCAGGAAGAGGCCACCATTTGAAGCTGAGGGGTGGCTACCAGTCCAGGTCTTTGATTGCGTGAGCTTTGACCTGCGTGCTTGCGATGCCTTTGCTGATCCCAAAAATTCAGACTAAGAGTAGGAAAAAGTCAGCGAGGGCAGATTTTCATCCAAAGCGCTTCCCCTTGGTCCCTGGCTTAGGGTCAGAATTCTCCGAATCTGGGGCGTAACTTTTGTGGGGACACGATCATGATGGCGCACACAGACAGCTACCGCCTCGAGAACCTGAACATCTGCTCATTACGACCGAAGGACCCACGCTCTGGAGCCACACCGTGCTTCTTTTCGGGTCGGCAGCCAGTGTACGGTGATGCAGCAGATTCGGAGACAGCTTGGTGGCCACGTCCCAGATCATCGTGTTGTGTCCAGCGCTACACTACGTGGACGACTACGGCAGCTCCGCGATTGCAGTAGAGGCAGAGTCAGGTTTCACCGGCTTCGAGGACTTGAACGGTGCCCTCGGATACAATATGAAACCATCCAAACGACAGCCGCCAGCAACAGAACAGCGCATCCAAGCGGTGATCATCACTTCCGACCAACAATACACCCGAGTCAAACCATTCCCCAAAAAGGTACACAAAATGACCCAAGAGATAGGACAATGCATCAAAAACAACAGCCTATCGCAAGACCTCGCGATGCGCGTGGCAGGCAAGTGCAACTTCCTCACCGAAAGTCTGTTCGGCCGAGTAGGCCGCGCACCCCCGAAAGCACTCTACGCGCGGGCCAACTCTACACAACACCACCTCGACAAAGCAACTACAGCAACGCTTCATGCCATCTCCGACATCATAATAACCATTGCCGGCCGTGACCATACCCAGGACCATCAGACAAGAAGCCTTCTCCATCATGTACCCCGAGCATACTACATCGCCAACGGCAATCGCAGACGACCAGGAGACGAGGTACCGCCAGATTGGCGTCGCCAGGAATTCACCAAGGTCGAAAACGGATGGGGGGCCGTCATCTTCATCCGGGGCGACAAGAGGAAAGCAGCATACTTCCAGGGCCGGCTACCCAACGAGATCCTCAAACAATTCAGCAGCAACACAGCCTTAATCTACCTGATAGAAGCGTGGGTGGCCATCCTTGCGCCGATCATCTTCGAACCTAGGCTTGGACCGTTCTATGTCCAGTGCTGCGACAACGAAGCAGCTAGACATGCCCTCTTCAAGGGAGTAGGTAAACCCCAACCCCTAAACTGTCTCATCAGTGCACACTGGACGTGGCGCAACAGATGTGGGATCAGACACCGCATCGAAAGAGTGCCACTAAGGCTAACATTTCGGATCCCATCAGTAGATTCGGATTGCCCTACGCATACCCCTACAAGACATCGCCAGAAGATGCAAAAAGATTTTGGGTGACATCCGTTTGGCTTCCATTTTAGAGTTTGAGTCCATCCCGGCAGTGGCATCACTACATGGATCTTTGCCGAAGTTCTAGGGCGACCCATTGTTCTACTTCGACGGGGTTGCGAACGCTGCGTCGGGAAATCGTTCGCAATGGAACAGTTGTCAGGATACGACAACGGTTCATCATTCAATCACTCAGAACTCTCAGAGGCCACAAGAACAGCCATTGCAGTGAGACTTTTGGAAAACAGTGCATCGGCTGCTCTTGTGAACATCTTGTTGCGCTGGTTGCAAAAAAAAAATATTTGGAGCGTCTAGTCTAGTTGTCAATATGGCCGAATTTGCATTGGCTGGGAACCTGTGAGGCCCCGGGACAGTCTAGAATGTAATTTGTAGTTCCATCTTAGTCGCAAATACTGCTTGTTTTGCATGGCAGGTTCCATGTTAGTTTCCGTTGTTTGTCCTCGGGTTCCATGTTTTGTTACACAGAGTGTATGAAGTTGTGTGTGCAGCCACCTCAATCTCTCTGACAGTTGATGCTTTTCAATTTTCTAGAGTATCCGAGGGTCTCAAATCCACGATCGTTAATCGAAATGCCGACCCCCCATCTTGTGACTGTCCAGATTTGACTGATGGAATATTTTCTGATTTTGTTTCAGCGGCGTGTATCTCCAATCTTCCATTTTTGCGAGAAAAAATTGATAGGCCGCTCCAGCTCAACATCTTTGGCCTGCATCCGCTATTCCTGTTTGAATCCATATTCGAAAGCCTTTGGCAGGGAGCTGTAGCAGAGCGCATGTCACACTTGGGGCTGCTACAACAAAAAAAGGTTTCGAGTACAGGGCCATGAGGGTCTGAATTTGCCGGGAATGATTTTTTAGATGCCCTTTCATGGTTTCTGAAACCTTGGCACGGTCTTAAACGGCTTTCCAAAACGTGACTCGTCCCTTACCCTCATTAAAACCTTCGTTAGAAGGCGGTGGAAGCAGTGGAGGCGGTGTGGGCGTTGAGGGTGGGCAGCGGGTGCGGGAGAGAAGTTGAAACATGCATCGCATGTTTCACCTGGCGCCGCCCGGGAAGGGCGGATACTGTTGCTATGTTGAGGACATTCTTGATGAGGGGGTGAGGGGATCACGCAAAGCTCAAGCCATGTCTGCAAGGGCGATCTTGGCGAAGACTTGCTGGGACACATCCTCCGTGCATCCATGGAGGAAGCAAACGGCTGTTGTTTTTCGGGGCTTTCGGCTGTTTCCAGAACGCTGCAAGCACATCACTGATGGGAAGTACACCATCTTGCGCTTCCGAAATAGAGGCATGAAAGAGGCAGGCCAGTTTGGACTAGGTACGGCCGCGATCTTCTGCACCCACTGCAATTATGGCCTGGGATTCTTGCTTGTAAGAATGGTTTTGTATGGAGGCACTGGCTGCTTCGAATTTCGGATTTGACATGCGCAGCGTCGGGGCTTCACACTTGCGTTCGGCTGAGCAAATGGTAACCCAGTTCTCCATGCACTAGGATGAGAAAATTGGTTGAAATCAATTGGTTTGGCACACGTAGAATCCGTGTTATCAGCTGTTTTATATGATATTAACTATGCCATGCCCCCAACGCCACATGTTATTTATCCGTTAATCCCCCAATATTTGATATGCGCGGAATTCCAGACGGTAAGTCAGTATCCTTGGTCCCCATCATCGTCAGTTCGTCTTTGAATATTGACTTGCGCCACCGGTTGCTGATGATCTGGAGTGAGTCTAGGACGAGCAACGCATGGACAAAGACTTGTTGCTGGAGCCCCTGGGAAGCAATTAGTCCCTCCCGTTCCCTCTTAAAAAGCTTTCAATTCCCTAAAATCGAATCTGCCTTATGTTCATGCACGGTTTGTAGCAGGGGGGTGGGGCATGTTTGCATTAGGCGGAGGTGTTCGTGCTTGGTAATTGTGTCTGCGTGGACCTGAGACGTTTGTCATGATGCCTCAGGAACTTGCAAACGTTCCTGTTTGCTGACGCCTCAGTGTGGCTCTTCGTCTTGTGAAGCTGGAGTTGACCCTTCTTCAAATCTGGAAAGAATGACTGCACCTGCAGAGGGGTTGCATCTTGATGAATTCATGGCTCAATAAGCAGAGTCTGATGGTACGATCTGGCTTCTTGCCATCATCATTCCTTAGTGGACAAAAAATATCATCATATCTATGAATGGTCCAGTCTTTGAGTTTGCCATCTCCCATCTCTTCACATATGACTAGTGGGTGAGTGCGAGAAAACACTCCCCACATTTTGCTCTTATGCCCGGAGAGGCTGGACACGATACAACAGCGAGCGCGTTGTGCTGGTCTCTATACCTCTTGGCAGAGAATCCAGAGGCCGTAGTCTTATTGTTCAGTGTGAGAAGAGGCGCAAACATGAAGCTGTATGAATGCAATGACGCTTGCAATTTGTCATGACGTAGCTGAAAGGCCTGAGCGCAGGTTTGGATCATGAAATTGGCATGTCGCTGGTTTGAGAACATGAGATCTGCTACGAAGACCGTCCTTAACACAGTTGGAGTTCAAAAAAAACCTCAAGTTAACATTCCTTTTTCCAGGAAGTTGCGCATCTGCGAAGGGAGTTTGCCTCGCTCACGGAAAGTGCCAAGCTGAGATACTCCTTTGAGTGGTAATCCACTGGGGTCCCCAATTTTGAGCTAGATAATGTTCTCCTCTGGATTGTAGTAAATAATCTAACGTACTTGGTTCAACCATCCGTTATTCATGAGCCAGCATTGCCACTATAGATAACTCCAGCCTCATGACACGCCCGGATTGATAGGGATCTCAAACCGTAAACAACCAGCCTCACGTGAATATGAACATGGAAGCGCTTTATGGTGCTTCAAGTGATTGTTCCCGCAGGTCTCGTCGTAGCAGCTAAAGGCATAGGTGCAGGAAAATACATGCTTAGGTTCCGATGGTCTCGTGTCATGCGACGCCCTGGATACGCTGCCGCGGCTCGAAGCGGTGCTACGTGAGGCTGGTGACCAACAGCCATCTGACTGCCATGCCTCATGGCTAGAAACAAGGATTTAGGGATTCGTCATTCTTCTCCTGAAGAGCTTTGTCATACTACAAACCCGCAGCATTGCCCTCACTGGAAGAGGTTTCTAGGTTTGTAAGGCCCACTCACACTCTGATTTGCTGAGCATCGCAGGTGCTGCGACTCTATCCGTCTGCAGGCCGGCATGGAAGATTCTCTGCGGTCTTTCTGGGACAGTCCTTGTGCTCGTATCGTTTTGGAGTATCTTTGTGGGGGTCCGGTGTGACTTTCTGTGTCCCCTTGGACTGGAACTTCGCGCTTTGTCAAGAGAAGGGATCTTGCTATGGAGGCATCTTTGGAGATCGTGTTTTCCAGCTGCAGTTTCCTTGGCTAGATGCTGGCTGCGAGAAGGCTTCACACGGGAGCCTCTGGAAGATGTCCGACTCCCAGTTCATAAATGCTCGTAAGCTGCAAGTGTTGTTGCAGCACCCGTCCGCAGGAAAGGCCCTGTCGTTTTGAAAAGTGTGTGTTGCATCACTGGGTCCACCCTCCGCATGAAGCCAATGTGTGGGGTGACCCGGCTTCAGAAGTGCTGGCACAGGACACAGGAGCATCAGGGGCTTATTTATAAAGACGGGTTGAGTTCTTGCATGTCCTGCAGTAGGAGATCTATGGTTAAGCTTTTCCAGGAGTGTGTAAGTCTACCTGCAAAGCAAACGCTGCTCAACTTGTGCTTGTAGCATGACTGGTAGCATGATGCGTGAGCTCTGAAGACCACAATGCTGTGTAATTACAACGAAGAAATCTAAGCTCACAATACTATTGTTCATGAGGAATTCAGGCACGGTGTGCCCCAAGCCTAAGGCATGACCTGTACACTGGCTAGACCATGGGTGTGTAGAGACTTGTTGAAAATGTTTTTCAGGACTTCAAACAACACAGGGATTCCCTTTGAGCCCCAGTCAAAACGACATAGTGAGCTTCAAGAAATAGACCAAGAGGTCGAACTTGGTGGGCACCTGATCCCCAAGGGTGCAGAGATTCTGGCCTGGTGCTCGTGGTTGCAGCTCTTTTTTTCCACCCATCTTGTCCTGTTGCTGGCATAGAGCAAGCACTAAGACTTTACCCATTTCTACAGACTACATTATGTAGATCCCCCACCCAGTACTAGTGACTATTAAGGATAATGATGATTAAGCTGGGGTCCTCTTATATTCCTATTGTATCACTATTACAGGTTGGTGCGTCCACCTAAAGACTACATATCGTCGTCATCATCATCATCATCATAATCATCATCATAGTCGGCAGCAGTCTGTACACTTGCTGACGCTTCCACATTTTGGTTTAGCAGAGCATGACAAGGATTTCTTGTGCCTGCCTTCCTGCGTCTACAACCTCGGACCCAAAGCCCTTCAGCCCGAACCCCGAATTGTTTTTCAACCCTCAGCTGGTCACTCAACCTGCAACACGTAAAGAATTACCCTGAAGCCTATCAGAGCAACAAAAAGCAGCAGGACTTCAGCCATGTGCCTGTCCAGAAGCATTGTCATGATGCTTGCGCTTAACAGCAAGCTAACCCCGAAAAACCTTTGGCGCCAAGATCCTCCCCTACATTGTGCACCGCAACGAGAGCCTCTTCTCAGACTACCAGAGCTTCAGCCCCTCCCGGTGGCTGACCTCCGAGGGGGCCTTGAAAGGCCTTATCCCTTGGTCTAGGGCTCCAAAAAAGAGGCTTGAAGTAAGGAGCTGGGAGAGTTTAGGGGGCTGCCACTGCCACCTGTGACGAGTAAATGTGAAGCCTTTGGACTTCTGAAAGATGAAAACTGTAGCATGGTAGCCACAGACAGAGCTGGCTTGACCTGCTTTGGTCGACTTTGGACATCTGATGGAAGGGGGCGTAAATGGATGTCTAGATTTAAAGCACCGAGCTGGATCTGTGTGCTGAACGCTTTCAACCATTGAACCCAAATCTCTAACCTTCTAAGCCCTCAAACCGCCAAGACCAAACCCAACACCCGAAGCCCTAAACCCCCAAACCCAAAACCTGCAAACCCCTGAAGCCCTTCGTAAACTACGTGAACCACGCGGACCTCCACCCTTCCACACAAAACGCCTAAAACCTATCACCACATTCTGGCTGGGCAGGTGGGGCTCCCGAGAGCCAGGGCTGGCTGCCATTTTCCCTGGGTCTGAGGCGGGGTTCTGGAGGTGAGATTCGACAAAAGTAGGATGATGACAGCTGGGGGCTTGGGAACTTGTGGGGCTTGTTTTTTGGGATGACTAGTTAGAGTGTGGGGTTTGGATGTTTCTAGAAATCACTAGCCTCTTTGGTTAACGCCCTGGGGGCCTAGGGGTACTGTACGCGATAAAGCGTATTGGGACCTCTACAAACCATGGTGACCGTGGTCCAGTCTTTCTGGCCTACTTCCACCACAGAGCAAGGTGGGGAAGCCTGCAAGTATTACAGAGGCTGGTGATGGATTCTGACTCAGCGTGCCAGCGACAATTCTTTAGCTAGGAGTCCAGCCTCAGCAGACCCCAGCAAGTGACCTGACAGCTTTACATTGTCTGGGCCATCTTCGGCCGTGCAGCAAGTTGGCATTGTACAAAGGCTAGTAATGATCACTCCAAACTCGTTGATGAACAGCCTGATTAGGGATGAAACCTCATCTGATATGATGTCAACAACAGGGCGGAACAAAAACAACGCGGCAGCTTTGACTGCAGCTTAGGCCCGAGACCTTACACCCCAAGCAGCGGTAGTCTTCAGGAACTGCATCGGATCCCAGTTGGCAAGGCAGGGGACTTGGCTCTGATCTTTCTTGCTCTTTTCCAGCTGGTGTTTCTGCTGCAACTACTGCTGATGACGAGATAGAACTGCCTGCACAAGTACTTGCGATGCCAATTGCTGATGCTTAGATGCTTCCATTATTATTCCAAGGGTGGTAGTACTGGTGCCTTCGCCAAAGTCACTTACTTCCACGCAAAACTTACTCATGGCCCGCTGCCTAAGGCTGGAGCTCAAGCTGATGATCCGCGAGCTACTGAATCGATACAATTTTGAGGTGGGCTGGGGATGGCCTCCATTCACAACCACTTGAGCATAGTATTCAGGAGAGGCATGTGTATTTGCTGTTTTTGCTTACATGAAGTCAGGGTCTCCCTGACAGTGGCATCTCCAGGTTTCTCCGCCAACAGATGGGGAGGGCCCTCCTCAGGCAGAACTGGGAAGAGAGCGAGTGGCACACTGACCTGTCGGCCCTCTAGCGTTTTCCTATGGAGCAGAGTTCTGGTATGAGCCGTGGCACTTCTAGGTAGGTCGGTAAGATGCCGAAGGTAGCAACACTGCAGCAGTGCAGCATTGCAGGGTGCAGGCTAGGCTAGAGAGGCTCAGGTGTTCATCCTGGCCCCAATTCATCCTCTACGGAAACCTCAGCTTTGAAGCAGGCGACGGTTTTCATGACGGTGGTGCCGAGCTACCTGAACCTGATTCCGCACAAGCGCTAGGATCTAGGAAGCTGCCCATCCAAGCGTGGCAGTGGTTACCCTCGTGGGAATTTTGACCCGCGCACAACTGTTTGAAGACCACGCTGGGAAGCGGCAAGGTGTGATTTGTTTGGACCTTTGCTGCAAGCGTGAAGAAGTCCATGCTGCAATGTTGCTTATTGATCTTCTTGCGAAAAAAGTACTTCCAAGCTTCCTCAGAAAAATAAACTACGCAGTCGGCAATGATGAGCTTGCTAACTGTTGAACTGGCCTGCAGGCCCTTGGTGCCGTAAATCCATGGACTGAGATGGAAGCAGATGGTTTGCAAGGCTTCTGGTTTAATGGCATGATAAATCTTTCCTGGATTCATCTTGATTCAGAGACGCTGATGGACAGGGCCCAGTTAGCAGCGCTTTGCAAACTCGAATTGCAACGTTTAGCGTGACAACCTTCTGCTGCATCAACAACTGTGCAGGTGCATACCTTCCTGAAGCAGGCCTTTGAACGCCTCACGGAGGTACGCAGCCATTTTCTCGAACGAACAGTCTGCCTTGGAAGAACTCGCCTAAGTGCAGAAGCAAGCGTCTACACATGAGGGCAACGAGCACTTCTGCAAGCCAAGCGCACGCCAGTAGTCATGACAAAGCTGTGCTGGTACCGCGCCTGCAGGCTGATCGTCAGCTTCCGCAGGTTAGGAGAGTGCGCAGCTCAGCGATGTGGTGTGGATGGCCTCTGAAACAGATTCTATGCTCTCCAGCATCAGGATCAAGTGAAGGTATGCTGGGTGCTATTAAGGCTGCTCAAGGCTGCTGAACTGAAGTGGCCTGTACCTTTGGAATGCTTGGGAAGGACCGTTCAATTTGGTGTTCATACCGTTACCATATATAACATGACTTTACACCCAGCTGGTTTAAACTCTAACGCTCCAAAAGAAGCTCCCATCCGAAACTTCCGACAAAAACGCGACCCACGCCCTGGGCCCTAGATTCCCCTTGATCCTGCCTCTGCTCTCAGTCCCAAAATAGCAAGCCCTAAGCACTGGCCACCAAAACCCAGAAGGCAGACTCTGATCCAATAGCTAAGGTCGCCGTTCATGCTCCAGCTTCTGCTATTTGGAAGCCCCCTGTTTCAAGAACTCCCTTCTACAATCTCCATCATAGTCCCAACCCTCCCCAAAGGAACCCAGCTACAACTACCCACATGCAAGTCTTGCGTGACGGGCTCCTACCATCACTCTTATGCATCCCTGGGTCCCAAAATTCTGCTCCCTGACCCTTGATCCCTCAACAATATGTCCCAAAAAGCCTCTAGGTAGCCCGTCTAAAGCCCCCACAAAGGGGACCGCTAATGTTCGGAAGGCTAGATATCCCCAATACCTCTACGTGACACACCCAAACGGAGGTCCATATGGAAACCTCGATATTTGTAACCCTAGAACCCCTGTATAACCCCCATAAACCCTTTAAAGGTACCTCCAACTGTCCTAGAATCCCAACCCTACACCCTTAACCCTAAACCCTTTGAAGGTGGAGGAGCTCGCAGGCCGCGGGGTGGGGATCCACCACGGCGGGCCGCTTGGGGCAGCAGCTGGATTTCTTTTTCATCTTATCACTCTCAAGGTTTACATATAGTAGTTTCCATTTTCTTTTCCATTATCCCAATGTAACCCCTATAGAGCCCCAATATAGCTCCTTTAAACCCTTACATATATGTATATATGCACATTAGGGATCACTTTTTTAGGGCCTCATGGGGCAGGATTCATCCCAACGCCGCTGCTTCTTTCGCACGTTCGTGTAGAGTTGGCAGGCCTTGTTCAAAGCCTTGTTAGCCTCCTGGCTGTTGGATTCGAGGCTGCTGCCGGTGGTTAAAGAGGCACGGAGTGACGTTGTCGCCCGGTTGAAGAATCTAGGGTTTAGGGTTTAGGGTTTAGGGTTGGAGCAGGTTAGGTTCCCACAAAGGGAGCCATAATCTAAATTCTGTAAGGGGGTTTTATAGGGGATACTTTCGGGGATTACTATAGGGGTTATTGAGGGCGATATTAGGAGTCTAGACTGTGGCTCATGCAGTCTGTTTACAATGAGCTCGGCAGGCTCACAAAACAACCAACACTTGTATGAATGTCTGCATGGAATAATGATCCACAGCGTCGTCCCGCTGAGCCTTTGATGATGACTTACCCTTTAACCATCAAGCTGAGAAACCATCAAAGCTGGAGTGCCAAATAGGCCCAAGCAGAGTACCTCCAAATAAAAACATTACATAAAGCTCTGCACAACCCTAGTTTCCATATCCTTTGCCAATTTGATTTTCTTTTGACTCTCCAAGACCCTAACCCTGCAATCCATGCAGCCTGACTGGAAATAGAGGAAGCCCTGGCGCTCCATCAAAATATTCCCTGCAGAATGTGATCCCTAATTGGGACCCCTTATCATCCCTTTGTGATCCCCATATAGCCTTGGGGTCCCAAAGGACTCCCCCCCATATTTGAGAAACTAGGCATAATTTGTCGGTTTGTGACTTTGAGTCGTGGCTTCCGTGCGCGACTCCTTTTCACCCTTCACATGTACCGCAGGCAGTCGAGTTGCTGTTTTCGCGCTCGTTGGTGTACATCCGGCCTGTTGCCTAAACAGTTGGGCAATTTTGAGCAGTTTGGGTGGCGCTGTTGCTCACAGGCAAGCATGGACGACGGAGGGTTGTTTTGCCCGCGTTGAGGCCGGAGGGGTAACAGCAAGTGCTTCTCAGCAGTGCCTGACAGGAAGATCCTCATCGCGACCGAGACATTTGCCATGGGGGTGAACATGCCGGCGCGAAGTGTGATCTTCACAGCATGGGTCACTTGGCCTACTTAAATTTGCATTGTTGTTACGCCATTCGTTGTGCTAGCAGTCTACATGCGCTATCACATCTCACATTTCTGTTCCTCTTGACCCTCGCCGTGCAATTCTTCCCGTTAGCACTAATTATTCTACTTATGCTGTTCTCGTTTGTGCTCTCGTGCTTGAATGCTTTTCGTTCCCTACTGCTGTTCCAATTTTCATTGTTGTGGCACTTGCTGTCAGCAGCATCCTAGTGGGGCTGAGGTGAAGCACCATGGTACTCAGCGGCGCGCTCTGCTGCCGTCGGAGTACACCCAGATGGCTGGCCGTGCGGGCAGAAGAGGCCATCGGGGAAGCAGACACAGCAAAAGTTATATCGCCACGTGTCGTCGTACCAACAGCTGAAGCAGTCGCACCGGCAGCTGGTTCCATCGGACTCGATTTGCAGCAATTGCAGCGTCCTGCGCACTAGACTCACTAGACTGCTTTGAATCAAAATCAGCTGTGTTTGTGATCTGGATCCTAATGCAGTGCCGTAAAGAGTACATATGATCCCCCCGAAAGACCACCAGGCCCAAACCCAGTATCCACAGCAAAGACATCATGTAACTTACCAGTACAAGTTGAAATGAACATCGAAAAGTATATGCTTCTATACTACAGTATTGTTTAGCATTTCCCAGTTGGATAGGTTTGTACTTGACATATTCCACTTTGCTCTAGTGCACCATAGCAACAGACACAGTCGACATGGTACAGCAGACCAAGAACCTGTTTTGTGTAGTACTCAGTAGCAGATACGGCCGTTTCAGGCCTGGACTCTGAGGGACACGTCTTCCTGCTCTGTGGCGACGAAGCGCCGGACCAGAAGCAAATCACTCGGATGATGACCAGCAAGGCAGAAAGCAATCGGGGGGGGGTGGATTTAGTGCGGTTTATACTATCGTTTCTGCGCGTTTCTCAGAGTTGAGAAGTTCAAAGAAAAGAGCCGGTTCTCCTTCTTAAATATCCCCCTCCTGTTCTTGCTCCTCCTGCTTCTCCTCTCCTAGCTCCGCAGAATTGCCCTCGGGATGTTTCTACTAGAAGACAACTTGTCTGCAAAGGCATGGAGCGCCACAAATCATAATATCAGCACAATGCCCAGGGCTAGCATTCCGCCATGGCTTAAACTTTTGGCTGATGAGGACCACCATGTGAGACTGTTAAGACACGCTCTGTATGAAAACGGGATTCCAGAGCGTTGCAAAGTTATAGGTGTGGAGATATATGTAGATTTCTTTTTGGCACATAAGGCCTGAGGTGACTGTGCGGTAAAACAGTGCAAAGGCCAGCCGCTCAGATGAAACTGTTCATCGTTTTAGAGCAGAGATGGACCCCCCGCCCTCGCCCCTATATTCAAACTGATTAAGATTGGAGTAGAGGGTGGAGTACGACGCATTTTGCGACCCAGTTTGCATGACATGAAGGTTGAAGAGAACCTCGTATGCAATCTTTCTATGTTTTCTGGTTGGCACCCATCAACTGTGTGTCAGTAACAATTTCCAATGTCAACTTCATGTCCGCGTATACCTTCAGGTCATTCAGCCAGAGGCTCCAATCCTGATACAGCTTCCCATGATCTCTAGTTGGGTTATTGTTGGTCATTTTCCAGGAACTTAAATACAGTTAATATATTATGGGTATATATTACATGATAGACTGTCCTTATTATAGTAATTGAACTTAAGTTTTTTAACAGCAGCCCCGCTAATGCAGGCTGAGCCACTGGCGTCACGTTTCCGCGTGACCTTCGCAATGATCCTGCAGATGCTACTTGGCGACACAGAGTTCTGGCCACGGCTTGAGGGTGCCAAACCCAATGGTAAGTCACCTAAATCAAAACATTGCTGGGGAACTGTCTTTGCCTGTTGGCTGAGGAAGCGCTTCTCGCAGAGCGGAGTGCAGGTCGAGGACCTCTTGGGACAGTCCTTCCTTGAGAATGCTCGAGCCCGGCGAAGGCCTGGGGGCGGCCTTCAAGCGCCAGACTCTTTGCTGTGTGGAAGATTGTTGAATCAGGCCGACAGCACGGCGGAACCTGAAGGACCGCATGCAGCAGCTGGAGGCGGAATCGCCGACTTGGAGTGCAAATCTCTTTGCCAAGAAAGATTATGCTTGCCTCCAATGATAGACATCTCCATTTATGCCATTTTCGCACTCCGCAGTTGCGTGCAGTGTAGCAAGATAGGGTGATTCTGCCAGTCTGGTTCTAAGCCTTGGGAGAGGCCTTGCCAGCTGTGCAGTGCATCCTCGGTGAGCCGGACATCCAGGAGCGAGCTTTGCAGTTGAAGTGCTTCGGCGCAGTTCACTAGCTTGAAGCAAAGAGCTTTATTGGGATAATTGTGTGGGATTCAAAGCAGCCAGAGTAAAGGACCCTACCTTTTGTCAGAGACTTGCAGTAGGCAGATCTGGAATTTAGGCAGCGTGCCTAGCCTTTTGCTAACAAACGACTGCCAGCAGCAAACAGAAATGCAGATGTCATTTCTTGAGAATGAAATTTACAACCAATACTTGCGTAAGACACATTGAAACATGCATACTGGGGCTCAAGTGGCACATGCAGTGCTGCTGGAAAGTTCAGGTTCTTGCAAGAGTTGGCACTGCCACTCTTGTACTTCCATGGAGTTGCTGTAGGAGCCCGCAGCAGGGTTGCTCAGTACCAAAACCCCTGAGCAGTGCAATCTTCCGCTGTGAAATCATGTCTGAAGCAGACGCGGTGCCAAGGGACCATTCTCATTCGGAAAGACCTCATCTGGGATTATCTCTTGGGCTCGCTAAGCAGGGAGCTCTCATTGCTCTGGGCCTCTTTACTTGGGTAAAGAGTTGGCAAGAAATCTTTAAGAACACAATTGCTATTCTCAATGGAGTTGGCGACCAGAAATTTGACGTCAAGTTCACCGGCCCTCTGCTGGTGTTACTCGTTGGTTTGGTTGCTACTAATGCGATTGGTTTCTTCTACTTTTACAGAAAGGAGCAGTTTCGCTTGGCTTTGGCAGCACTACTAGACTTGGATGGACTTTACCTTGTTGTTTTGCATGGTGCGAACATCCTGCGTGCTGAATCGGTGACAGAATGGGACGCTTATTTGCTGCGGAACGCCGTTTGGCGGTCTTTGCCGTTGGCCTGTGTAGAACTGTTCCTTGTTGTGCGAGGCTTCATGGAAATTCCAATATGTCAAGGAACGCTCGCTCCGGACTTAGCATTGACAGGTATTACGCACGTTGTGTTGTACCAAACCTTGCCGGGTGTCGCTGAGAATGCACTCAAAAAATTCGAAATTTGGGGAGATGTTTCGCGGGTTGATTTCCTGTTGAATGGCAAAGGAAGAAATGACAGCAAATTGCTGGCCGGTCTCCTTTCCCAGCAAAGTATTATCAACTTGCAAACCATAGCAGCAGGCTTCTGGACAGCCTGTCACTGCTCGCAATCACAGTGGAGTTTGCAACAGAAGTCCCTCCTAGCAGATGATGCGGAGACTTGCTTTCCAAACTTCATTCCAGACCGAAAGGATAGTACGGAGCCGCGTGGACAGTTGGGCACTGGCAATCTGGCAACAATCAATTTGCTCACGGCAGCTGAAATTCGGGAAAAGCTGAGCAATGATGAGCGATTGGCTTATCATGCCAGCAGGTTGCTAAGTAAGACGAAGCGATGGTTCAGTCGACTTGCGACCGCAGCTGTGCATGTTGTTCCACAGCGCTACTTCGTGGACCTGATCTTCGGCAAGATCAGGCAAGACTCTGTGGGATCTAAGAAAGATCAGCTTGTCTATGGCATCAAGCAAACCAGACCGCACCTAAAGTGGACGTTTCTTACAGCGCTCATTTTGATGTTGAATGCTTCTCGCCCGGTGAGCGCTGCTGCCTGCAAGATCAGAAAGGTGTCAGCCCTGAAAGGCCAAGTTGCTGTGATCCTGCATGGATCACTTGACACACTCCTTGCAGTGTCAACATTGATTTTGGCGAGCACAGCGCATCCAGCGCTGTCTTTGGAGCCGAGCTGTTCAAGGTCACAGGGTACTTGCATGGAATAGCTTTCAAGTTGCTGCAACACCTTCCTGCGGTAGATGTTGCGCCGCCGCTTATGATAGACACTTTCTTCAAAGTAAGTGCGAATATCCTCAATAGCGAGAGCAAGGAGCTTTTGCAGCGGCTGCAACGGGAGACACTGCCAGCGCTTGCCATCAGCCCATATGACCTGGCTCGAATAGCTGTTGGATGTTTCTTGTTTCTGATGGTCTCTTCCATTCTGACTTCAGCTTGCATAAGCAACAACGGTGCCTCCCTGAACACCTTTCTGGAGGCAGGGATTGTTGGGCCGCTGCGATTTGTTCTGGATGATTCAGATGAGGAAGCAGAGCGGCTGGCTTGGTCTGTGGCCTTGCTCATTGTGCTCCGTGGCTTGCTGTGCACCTTTGTAGTTTGGGGCACGTGGTATAGCATCAATGAAGACAGCTATTCGTTTTTTTATGCCATGATGCTGAATGACGATGCAAAGAACAGCCCATTTCCTCGTTGGTGGTGTATCCTGGTTTTCCTTCACTCCTGCTCTGGCCTCGTAGCAACCAGCCAGTTCCGTGCTGCAGCGGAGATGCGGGCCCTCAGCTCTGACAAGAAGGCATGCTTGGGGTTTGAACACATGCCGTCTCAAGGATTTTGAGGAGTCCGGTGGTTTCAGCTGTTGTGAAAATCTGACGTGTATGACCTAGATTAACATGAGACTTGACGTTAAAACCTTGGTATGATGCGGCCTTATGTCGTACATGCCCCTTTAGCAGTTTGCAGTGTCTTGTCAGCATCTGAGATGTAGATCAATCCCTCTGCTTTATCTTCGGCGCCTATACGCCCTCCCCCTACCCCCCCCAGCCCCTTTGTTTTCTTACGGACAACCGGTGATTCCAAACTTGAGTGTATTTGTGTTCAGGGTCTGTGTTGGCCAACGTAGTTTTTCTGAGTCAGCTACACCTAGAATTATCAGCGCGGCGTGTAGATTGACACGAGTCTTTGTAATCGTGTGTAACCTTCTTGCAAAAATCTTCCTCGTAATCAATCCCACATGTTGTTCCTTAGTATGAATGTGTCTTCAAACGCTGACGCTCATCAACCCTAAGCCCCGAGCCCTGAATCGACACATTCAGGCTGCCATGGCTGAACCCTTGAAGCGGAGCTACGGAGCCTGTTGGCTGCTTTTCAGTGCTAGCTGTCATTCCGCCTGTTGCAGTCCACACTAGATTCGAAGGTGCTCGGAAGGGTTCTTGCAAGGATACCTTTCAATCGACAACTAGGAGGACAGCACGTCCGAACTGAAGAGTCCTCAAATATGAGGCATATCCAGGGTTTCCAACTGTTTGCTGACCAATGACATGCCCAATGGACTTAAAAAGTACTATGATGCTCTATGTCTGAGCGTTAGCCATCGTCCATGGTCAGCGGTGGATAGCAAAGGTTTTCGTTTCTGCTAAGGAGTCAAAAGTCCCTACTCCCCATAAGCCTTCACCCTCGCACCTGAACAACAAACCTTAAATATCAAACTCAGGCCACTGACGCAGCCAAGATCAGCAAAACCAATCTCGATCGCCCGCCAGGGTAGGGTCTAGAAACTGAGTGGGGCCGGCTGGTGAAGATCTCCTGCGGGCAATGGCTTCAAAGCACATCACAGCCTGGCATTTGGAAAGCTGAAAGAAGCGTGCTGATGCAAAGCTTCTTCAATGAAGACAGCTGGAAAATATCTAGACCTTGCATGGAGTGTTAAGAAGCTACCTTCACACCGAGAACAGTGGAGTCTGCCTGTGTACAGTCTGGCAGAACTATGCGACTTGGGAAGACGAAGCGCGGCTCCTCGGGTCCATGCCAGGGCCCCTGAGGTTTTGATTCAATGGGAATAAGGGCAAAGACAATGAAAACTGCCATAGCCCATTGGGGTTATATAGGGATAACAGGTGTCATAGGACAATGATCTGCCAAGGTCGTTATGCGTACCATCACTTGTAATTGTAGTTGCAGATGTTGTATGTATCAAAATGGCCTGCTTGCAGTGCCTCGAACCGCCTGGAGGCTTCACCAGCGTTTGTACGACTCGAAATCCCGGGATCGCATCTTCTGTCCAGGGTGGTGACCTGAGTGTGTAGCTTGGGAGAAGGACAACAGCAGCAGCGGCAACAGAAGAAGCATTACCAACAACCGCAGCAGTGCCAGCAACACTTCTGGTAGTCATGGTAGGTGTCAGTTGGTCTTGCTCAAGCTGCAGGCTGTGGTTTTGGCTGTGGGTCACAACCCTGTTGACCTTGGCAGCAGCCTGGGCGCCTCAAGTGCCCAATAGCCTGTCCAAGCTAATCCATGCCCTCGTCCCAAAAATTACGGTATCCTCTCTGTCCGCTGCTGTAGCGTCGATTTATAAGTCGTATCAGTGTTACCCGCTTCGTCATCCCCGGCTAAATTATCAAGGTAGAACAACACGGACAAAGCCCCCAGCATTTTCGTGGCCACGCCGGCACTTACTTTGCACTTTCTGTTGCACCGCCAGACTCTGCAGACAGACGCGTAGGAACCGCGCCCTTAGCCCTTGGAGCCCCAAGCGTTCACGCGCTGCCATGTCGGGGGCGCTACAATCCCTGCGCTACTCGCGCAGCGGGGGCCTGGAGGTCTTGGACCAGTTGAAGGCTCTGTGTCATGCGACAGATATATAATAATGCAGCATATCACATTATGATATACTATAATGATATATTGTATTATTGTTTCATATGCTAAATAGATATTGGGATTCCTTTTGAAGGAACATAGTACTTTGTGATTTGGACATCCCTACATCAACGCTACCCTCATTCCTGGGGCTTCGTTGTCCAAAACCAGGCAGGTATCCAAAGGGTCACGGGGGAACAGGCTCTCTGTACTACTGTTTGTCGGGTTTCCCGACAATTCTGGACCCGTGGTTGGGTTCTTCCGAGAGTACGTTGCAATTGTATCATTTTGGGTGCAACCAACGCTTTGATGTGGCAAAGAAATACTGAGAAATTAATACCAGAAGTAGGGGCACCTTTTTGGGAGTTCCTACCGTAGGGTTTCTAGTATGTTGGCCTCTATATTGGGGCCCCCCGAAGTCTGCTGCAGGTTCCCCAAAGCAAGGAGTATGCGCCCATCAAGAATGCAGAGGACGCTTGGAGACTTGGCTACATGGCGAGGGGGGACACAGGTGGGCTACACCCTCAGGGATGCCGGTAAGGGGTCCGTAAGGAGATGATGGGGATGTGGGTAGTTTCCAAAATTAGGGGGTACCCCTAAATTTGAGGTGCCGTAATATCATCTATAACCAAAAGGGGCCCAGAATTTTGAGAACAACCCATGTAGTAGCTGCGTAGTGGCATCTCTAGGCTGCCTTCACATTCACACGACGGGCCCGGAAGCCAGAAGAGTAGGATTCCCATAATGCCTAACCCTAAACCCTGAAGCCCATGTAAGCTTACCTTTGCTCAAAGTTCTCAAATTTCCTTAATCTCAAAACTTTACAGATTTGAAATCTAAAGCCTGCCACCAAACCCTAAGTAATAGTATTCATAAACCCTAAACCTGTCCCAGACCCCACCCGAAAGACGCAACTCGACCACAGGCATGCGGTGCGTTCCATGCAGGCCAAGACCTGGAAGAGTCGGGGAACCATAAGAGCTGTAATCTAAGCTCCTTAAAGGGGGTTATGTAGGGGAGCATTAAATATTCAAGGGCATACTCAGGAGTGTAGACTATAGCTCATAAGCAGATTTAGTTTCAGGGAGTTCTGAACATGTTTCGGATTTTGCTTGTAATCAGAATTGTGGCTTGGGTGATTCTTCCAATGATTCAGTGTGGGCTTCCGATATGTTGCCGCAAACGTGCTGTGTTCGAGGAGTACGGCTTGGAAAGAGGAAGGGTTCAGCAAGATGTTGCAAGAAGCATGGAGGGTATGAGGCCTTTGGGGCCTGGCAGAAGCACTTCTAGCCCAACTAAAGCCCTGAGCTTAAGGGTTTAGGGCTTAGTGTTTAGAGTTTTGGAAGGTGCGTGGAGCCCCCCTGATTGCCATGGTCTCTGCCCTCGGCCTGGGCGTGGAGGAGCCTGGGTGGCAAGACGAATCAACATTCCCCAAAAGAGTATTATTGGGATAATGGAAAATCAAATGGAAACTACTGGGAATATAGGGATTATATAGGGATTATATAGGGTTTATATAGGGGTATATTGGGGTAATATTGGGATCATGGAAAATAAAATGGAAACTACTATAATGGAGAATCAAATGGAAAAGAAAATGGAAAATTAAATGGAAACTGGGATTAGGTTATATTGGGATAATGGAAAATACAATGGAAACTACTATATAGCATATTGGTGTATAATATAGGGGTATAATATTATTGGGAAAATGGAAACTATAATATTCTATTATCATCATGAAGATAACTAGCGACTTTGCTTCTGCCATGACGGACGATGTGTTTCTTGGTGGTAAATAAAAACCATTGTCAACCATGTTTCTTACGTACCGTTTCTATGGTTATATGTATCTGTCACCGGCTATCGCTAGTGTGCCGCAACATTGGCGGGATCGGGGTTGAAGTCGTTGACCCCCTGAAAGAATAGATCGCAAACTCCGATGATCGTGTGGCCATTCCAACCCGTAAACCCTAAACCCTTACCCTAAACTCTAATCCTCAGGTAGGCGGAACAAGTGTGAAATAAAGGCTCTACACCCTAACCCGGACCTGACCCTAGATCCCTAACTCTAAACGCCGACAGTTTTAAACAACCACCTCTTTAGAATCCCATAGCTGAGGGCATCAACCTTTCCTCCGTAGGCTGCGCAGCGAGCCAAAGATCCGCCCGCGGAGGAGCGGGTGTCGTGGGTTGGGCCTCCGGGCGTGGGGTTTAGGAATCAGGGTTTGGGGCCCAGGGCTCGGGTAACGGCTCTAGGGCTCAGGGGCAGCGTCTAGGACTCCGATTCTACGGCGTGTGTTTGCAAAGGCCCGAGCAAACCGAATCAGGGATTCTAGAGCAGCAGTATAGGAGACGGCAGGGGCTTCAGGAAGGGTATAAAGGAGAGGACTTGTGCTCGGAACCCATAAGTCCCACATCCTAAACCCTAAAGTCCATGGCTTAGGGGGTTAGTTTCCCAAAATGGGGGACCCCAAAATAGACGCCAAAATATTATAATCCGTATTATGGGGACCTTCAAAAAAAGATCCCCATAATTTGAGGAAATCCTCAGGGAGTTGTAGTTTCTGCGGCTTGGAGGACGCAGCTGCTTGGCTCAGGCAGAAGATGTGGCTGCCTCAGAGGGGGCAGGTTGAGAAGCAAGTTTGGGGGCTGCTCAGTGGGGTTTATTTTCTGGATAGAGATGTAAATTACATTATATATATATAACACCCATAAAATAGCATATGTGTATATATAGAATAGAATATAATCTAATATAATACAAAGTAATATACTATACGTTACACGTATACATGTGCGTATATGACGGCTCTTTGACAAAACAATAGATTCATGATAAGGAGCTGATGTAGAGGTTTAGACTTTGCAGTCAGAGCTTCGGCTTCAGTAGTGGAGATCATGGCTGAAAGGCTTAAAGTAGTGGGGCTTCAGGCTTGTCTAGTTAAGTACCATTTCAGCCCCGAAGTTCCTACGGAGGGCAGGTGCAAAGCTAACGCCTCGTCAAGTCTAAAACCTTGTAGTTAAGCAGAAAACTCAGTACAGCCTCTGAAGCATATGAATAACGAACGTTCTAAGCTCTATGAACCTCCGCCCCCTGTAATCCCTACAAACCTAGTCTCCACCTCAGTATATTAGTATATTATAGTATGTTATGGGATATTCTAGTATGTTATGGTACTGACTTCCCTGCCAGGTCATACTTGCGGACCTCCAGGCCGACGGCCGTAAATCTGTCCAACGCCATGGAGGCTCTTGAGAAGGCCCCATCTACCAGTTGCAAAGAAAGGGGTGGTATTTAGGGTTTAGGGTTATATGGTTCAGGGTTTAGGGTTTGGGGTTCAGGGTTTAGGGATTAGGGCCCCATCTACAAGTTGATATAATCCCTTATATAACCCTATATCCTGTAGTAGCTTCCATTTTCTTTTCCATTATCTTTATTTAACCCATATACCCCAATTTGTTGCAAAAGAGGGGGTAAGGTGTTGACTTTGGGAGGAATACAACAGCGAATGCAACCATATCTCTTCAGGTTGCTAGCCGCTGGCACAATCATACTTTGGCATCATCTGTGCTGACGCCGAATGCATCAGTGTAAAAAATGTAAAAAGTATGTTCTTCCAAGTGGCCACTCATGTATTGGTATCCACAGTTTAGGGTTTAGTGCATTAGGGGTATTTATGAGAACTGTTCATTTCTTCGCATTCAAGGTTAAGGATTAAATCATTCGGGGTATGTATAAAGCTGTTCATGTCTTGTCGCGCCTCTGATTGATGGTGCGCAGGTCGTCGACGAAGCTGCTAAGTCAGGCTGCTCTGGAAGCAAGGCAGGTGGCAATCTCTGAAATGTGAAAGGGCTACCCTCAACTTAGTGGTGGTTAGTAGGGAATGAGGGAATATTATCCCTATAGAACCCTATATAATATATTCCCTTATTCCCTACTCATCCCCAGTAAGTCAATTTGTGACAAAAAGCAGCTCTGAGCAAAATGACAGCAGCTCGACCACAGAGACGCAAGGTCCTACGCAAGCTACAGACAGAGCCAACTCCTGTGGGCATTCTGGCATGTACGGTCCAAAGAAGTTCTCTATGGCCTTTGATGAACCATGCACGTGACCACTAGGCTCATAAGGCCCTCCATTGGAATTGTTTCGCTGGTTTGCAGGTCTACGAGGCTTACGTTTGTGCTGCAGAGCGCATGCTGGAGGAGGACGTGGCGGCCAACAAGGCTAGATGAAAAAGGGCATGACTTATTACTGCTAGTGTTGGCATCACTGCCGTCTCCAGTAGGATCAGGGCCGCTTTGGGCCCATTCAGGTTTTCTGAGCATCCCTACACTCCGGGAAGCACTTCTTCAAGAGCCTTCCTACCCCCCCCCATGGCCAAGGCCATCGGTGAGGCTGGGGCCGACGCCATCCTCGCAGCGATGCAGGCCCCTAAGGATGGATGCAAGAGACATACACTACATATTGGGGTTATATAGGGATAATGGAAAAGAAAATGGAAACTATTACAGTATATTGGAGTTATATTGGGATAATGGAAATAAAATGGAAACTACTATCGTGCGGAAGGCTTCTTGTCCCCAGCTCCTTCGGGACTCTCAACAACAGAGCATCGCAGCGGCAAACCCTCCTTCATTTTGAATTCCAAGCCAGGCATGCGGTCGTGGGGGTGAGAAGGCTCGGGTCTTGACCATCTGCAACACGGGCTCCCTTGCCACTGCTGGCAGCGTGGATGGGCATCAGACGGTTTTGCCGGAGTTTGGATCTTTATGTGGGGTTTTCTGATGTTTCGCGGAGACTTGATTTTGAATGCTCGTGTGTATCATGTGTATCTTGGAACTTTTTTGTCCCAATTCGAAGTTGCCAGACAAGGGACTCTGCTAAATTACAGGCGCGGCGTCCAAGGCAAGTGAGCTTGAGGTTCGGTGTGATGAAGCTGAAGCAACAAATTGGGAACTGCTGCGTTCAGAAAGCAAGAAGCTCCAAACCCTGCGACGTAGTGGCCTTGGCTTTTTCTAGCAAGTTCTACATCAGTACATTGTCGAGTGCCAAGCTATGATTCGTGTTTGCCCGCTGAATATCCAGAGGAACCCCAAAATCTCCTACTCCAGGCCACAATGCTTAGAAGCTGCATCCCAGTATCATCCCAATAAAAAACTTCAGAAGCTACCGGTCACAATGCGCCGGCGATCGTTTTGTCATCCTCGCAGCTGTGTCTGAGGCTGGGGCACAGCTCTGGGAGTCATACGCTCTCTGCATGCCAGAGGTGGTTCGAAGGGAAATTTCGGAGGTTGATGCCCGTTGGGTTCGCTCGAGGTTGGGAGTCTGGGACTCAGTGTTTGTGGTCTATAGGGATTTCAGCTTCCCACGTAATCGTTCGTGGCACCTTGTCGGGGTCCGCGAGATGGTAATTGCAGGTCTTGACCCTTTCAGCGGAGCTCAGAAAAATGCTCATAATGGGCAGCAGCAGAAAGAAGAGTTTTCGGGTCTTTGCTACGTGACTTAGAAGGCCCGCAGTGCAGCCTGATCTGAGGACCATCTTTCGGCTCCATCTAGGGATGCCTTCTTTCTCGCTACCTATCTCTAGCTGTTGCCCAAAGCGCTGAATTCCAGCCTCAAATCCTGATGCGGAAGCCTACACCTCAATACGATGCACATGCGTTGTTGGCACCTGCGCAGGTCGCCTCGAGCGCGCGTTCGCCTGCGAAACGAGGCCTGCGAACTCGGTTTGGCTTTCGCGGAGGCGTATTGTATGGGGTGGACCCAAAAAGAGTTCATAAGGATTGTTTGGGAGGAGATTCCAACAAGGCCGTGTGCAATGCTTTAGGAAGGCCCAGCATGGCAGGGTCCCGAACCGGAGGTTCTCCAAACATAAGTAGCTTTTGGTGGAACTTTGCAGCGCATGCGTGGGGATGTGATAAGGACACAGAGAGACTCCCAGCCTGAAGTTGCTTCTGCCAGCAGTCCTCACAATCATCGCCACAAGGAATGATCAGTGGCTGCGCATCTCAGTTCGCTGTTTCGTGCTGCCAAGCGTCATTGTCACCTTGATATGCACTTGGCATGTGAGGCCATACAACCAGGGCGCTCGGCTCACAGCTTTCGAGCTGCTTGGTGGCAGCCTCTCCCTGCACTATCCTGCACCTCGAAGCCCAAAACCTGAGAAAACTAGTCAAAGCTGTGGAATTTGGGCCTGAACATTTCCGAAGTTACATGGTCCAAAGCACAAAACTTGCGGTGTAGACTCAGAAGCTGTCGAGAGAGCTGTGCCGGTGATAGGGATGGGGAATGCTTTGACTTGCAAGGTGTATATGGATTCAATGTTGCAAAGAAAGCCACCAGACCCAAGGTTCATTCATGGAAGTTTGTAGTCGCCACCATGAACTTGCTCTCCTATTCACTCTTCGGACTTCAATGTCGTTAAGAAAAAAGGTCCCCTGTATACCCATTTGTGTGGAGAGCCTGTAGGATTCTGGTATGTGCCTCATGTAGCTGCATTTTGAGAACCCCAATCTCCGCATCAGCTGCCAAGGTTTGTGGAGGACGGGATCCCAGGGACACTGCTTCTGGGCAGCACTGTGAATCACGAATCCGATATCGCAGAATGAGGCATGCTATCAAAAAGTGATGCATTGAGGGGCTTCCGAAAATTTTTTCATTTAGAGCTGCAAAGCAGCTACTTTGTAGAGGTTCCAGAAGAAGCCAGGTAAGTGAGCCCCCAAGGTGGTAGCATTTCCTGGGATTGCCGTAGTCTCTCCTTCTCCAGATGAAAGTGGATACCTTTCAGAATCTGCACTTTTGAGTGAGGAGCTGCTGTCCATGTTAAGGATCTGCGATTCCATGGCAGCTTCGCTGATGCAGCGCTTTGGAGTGGACGCATGTGTGGTCGGCGCCGACCGGGTCGCGGCCAATGGCGACACCGCCAACAAGATTGGCACCTATGCCCTGGCCGTGCTGTGCCGACACCACGGGGTGCCCTTCTATGTGACGGCACCTCTGACCACCCTGGATGCCGGAGCCTGAAATACCAATTACCCAGGGCACTCAGGCACCAGCCATTGTAGCAGCTGCCAGAAGAACAGTGCGCTGCAGGCCAAGACTCGGAATGGCTCGGACATCCCCATTGAGGCCGCCAGTGCTTTTGATTGCTGACTGTTGATTTTACTTGCCACTCCAGGAGCGTCCTGGAGACGAGCTGAGCTCGCTCAAGCTGAATGGCGAGACCCACCGTCTTGCAGCACCAGGTATCGAAGTGTGGACTCTTGAAAGATATCATAACCAAACGCCTGATCTTTGTTTCAGAGGATGGAAGTCATTGTAGCGCAAGCAGGAATGATCTGCCTAGGGAGCTCTGCACACAGAAGAGCCGCCCACTCAAGGAATCCAGCTTTCGACGTCACTCCTGCGGCGCTCATCGCGGGCATCGTGACGGACAAGGGCATGGTGCCGAAGCGGGCTACTGGGCCCGAGGCAGGCGGTGTGTGAGAGTGTGTTCTGCGCTGCAACAGCCACAGCTATTGCTCAACAGCTCCCTTTGTCACCCTTGTTTCGAGTTCGCCAGGACTACGACATTTCTGGCTTGCTTGCTGAACCAAATGGAAAGAAGAGGAAGATGGTGTAGCAAGCTTTGCGGTCTTCCGTCAAGCTCGCCGTCAGTCCAAACTTCAGAAGAGCTCACGCACGGCATGGTGGCACGGACTTGGCCCAGCCCGTTGACAGGAGGTCGTTCAACTGCAGAGGCACCAGGGACATGGAGGAGCATCTAGCTGCAGTCAAAAAGCCTGGCACCAGAAGCAGCCTTGCTCAAACTGCCCTCAGCAAACTCGAAGCCTGCAAACCACCGGATTGTCCTGCCGCAGAGTCTAGTGGTCGCACTTGGCAATGAATCACGAGTCTTGTTCATTAGAGCCATGTTCCTGGACCATGTTGTGCCTTACTCCGGCTGTAACGTAGCTGAAGTCCTGAGCCCAAGTCTAGGAAATGCCGAGATGACATACTTTCTGAGCCATGGGTGGCTGGAGCACAGCTTTGCAAGCCTTCACGAGGCAGGTCCGTGTCAGAAGCACAACCGAGCTGCGTCGTTTGCAGTTAAGCAGCAGAGCTGCCCCCCAAGACATTCGTCCTGGCTCTCTCTCTCTCCATTCCTCTTCTCTTCTGAAGAGGGACCCATTAATGCCCTTGCAGCTCGTCTATACCGATACCACAATTCGCGTCGAATGCAAAGACTTGTCCGCTGGATGCCATCGAAGGATGCGTAGTGTGGGCATCACATGACATGGCGAGTGTAAGACCACGCTGTAAAATCCATCTTGTAGCTCATGTTGCTGAGGGATTTTCCATCCGCACAGGATAGATTCGCCCTGGAACTGTCAGCCAATAAGAGAGTTTCTGCTGAGGGGGCATGGAGGGCTCTGTTTCATGGCTCTAGACCTAGCATCCTACCCGGGCTACTTGGACTTCCAAAATGCCGATATTATCAAAGATCTTCGTGCATTGGGCTAATCCCTTTCCACCTTCTGCAGCCTACCGTCACAGACGCTCCGGGTTTTTGTCCCTCCAAGCCTCCAGAGCGGGGTGTAGGATGGGCCGCAACAGGCTGAACAACTATCATATTTTAGCGTGTACTGTGCGTCCAATATGATGACAACTGAAGTTCCTTAACAAGCCAGCTTACGCCCACAGGATGAGGCAGCATTTCCAACAGGTTGATGGCAAGCATCCAACATCACAAGCCTTTAGACCGTCAAGCATCAGAAACGCCTGCGCAAGCTTTGGAGAGAACTCCCCCATTCAATTACCCTCGGATGCTTTCGAGGCCACCCTCACAGCGCTGATCCGGCAGCGTGCCAAAGCAGAACCCACGGCCGTTGCGCTGCGGGTGCTGGAAGCCACAGAACCTTTGGCTGAATGCAAGATTCAACCAACGCAGCGATGTTTCAAACCAGCACAAGTAAAGCACCTATGTAAGTAGGAGAGTTGCTGCGTTTGGGGCCCAGCTTCATTTGTTCTGAGTGCGTTTCTGCCATCGTTCTTGCCTCCCACCTAGTTGGATTGCATCCCTAATGGGTAGCTGCTTAACCAACCCAACCGCAACTGCCTCTCTTGGACCTTTTGACATGTCTGATCCTGCCCCAGGAATGGAGCCGCAAGGACCTAATGGCAGCTGTGGACTGTGCGGCAGCTGAGTTGCAGGGCCATCTTGGCAGTGAAGCAGGCAGCATCAGGGCAAGACAGCATCGTTTGCTTTGATTGGCAAGCACGTGCCTGGCAGGTGCCTGTGTGGCTCTCGGTGTGGATGAGGGTCCAGCAATGGTTGTGCTGCAGCTGGCTGTGATGGAGGTGCCTGTTTGCACAGTGCTTGGATGTGCTTGGCTTCGGCTGTGCTGTGCACAACGTAGAGGCCGGGCATCACTTCTTGCCCGTGGATCTTCGACAACCGAAGGCACGCCTTGAGGTCATGCTTTCGTCTGCAGGCAGGGGTGAGCTAAGAGAAGGCTTTGCATCAGCATCCCCTTGCTGTCCCTGCCGCACGCCTGGTGGTCGTCAGGAGCACGTTTGCTTCTGGCTCCTACGGCCTCTATGGGTGCAGTGGAAGTGCCGGAAGGGTGCATGGTGCTGCGCGCGGAAGAGGCTCCAGACGGGCAGGAAGATCAGTGCTCACAGTTTGTCGTACGGCTGTGCTGCTCTGTGAGCTCCCCAGGTGCTGGAGCCCAGCCCTGCTGCAGAGAAGACGGGCCATGGCTGTCATGGGCCCGACGATATTTGTTATGTGCAGTTCACATCCGGCAGCACAGGGAAGCCAAAGGGGGTGTTGTGCGAACATCGGCAAGCTGTCTGGTATGCTTTATCGAAAGCTGAAGCAGAGGGTGTTGGCGATTCCTCCTGCCTCATGCTCACGGCGGCATTTACGTTCGATCCTTGCCAGGGCGACACTTTCTGTGCGCTGATCTCCGGGGCAAAGCTTGCGCTGGCACCACGCGTGCGTTTGCTGCAGGACTTGTCGAACGTCCTCTGCCAGTTGGAGGCAACCCATGTCTGTGCCACTCCTGCACTCTGGCGCCTGGCCGAAACGAATGCTCAGCTGCCACATCTCCGGTGCCTGTCGCTGGGAGGAGAGAAGATGCCTCCGGCGACAATTCAACGGTGGGCGCCGCAGTTGCTGCTTCGCAACATATACGGTGTCACTGAGGCAACCGTTTACCAGACAGCCATGTGCATGTCCGCTGAGGTGGGGCCCCAGATGGCTGGAAAGCCTTTGCCTGGAGTGCAGGTTTGTGTTGCAAAGTGGGAGGAGGAAGGCGGCCAAACACCGAAGCTAGAGAGTACCCTGGAGCCTGAAGAGCTGGGCCAAGAAGGCGAAATCTGCCTGGGCGGTCCTGGCATTGCACGCGGCTACCTTGGCCTGCCTAGCTTGACGGCGGAGCGCTTCCGATGTCAGCCTGGCAAGGGCCGTTGCTACCGCACCGGGGACTCTGGACGATGGACGGAGTTGGCAAGCACATACCCTTCGCTTGAAGTCTTTGGGCGCAGGGATACCCAGATCAAGCTGAATGGCGAGCGGATTGAGCTTGGTGAGGTCGAGCATCTCCTGGGCACAAGTCCTTTGGTCACCCAGTGCGCCGTGATGCCCTGGGGAAATCAGGGAAACCTCTTGGCCTATGTGGTCTTGGCTGGCGAGACGATGGATGGCTCGGTTTATTTGGCACTGACAGAGCACTGCGACTGCCACCTGCCACGGATCATGAGGCCCAGGAGGCGCGTTTCCTTCCCTTCAAGCAAAACTATTGCACGCTGCCAGTAGTCAGCTTCATAAGTCAAAGCATTTCAAAAGATGCAACTGCACAAATTGCGCAACCACATTGACATTGGTTTGTATCCTGCAGGCTTGTGGCCATGGACGCCCTGCCCGTCACGGCCAACGGCAAGATCGACCGAGCGGCTCTGATTTGTCCACCGGAGGTGGAGGTCGACAAGGGCGCTTCGCTGGAGCCTTTGTCGCCCCTTGAGGAAGCCATTGCCGTGGCCTGGACCTCGGAGCTTTCCCTGACAGTTCCACTGGGACCCTCGGCAGACTTCTATCTTTTGGGAGGAGGCTCCGTGCAAGCAGTTCGTGTCACGCGTCTACTCCGCGCAGTGCTGCATGGAGGTGGTGGTGGCAAGGCCAAGTGGGCAGAGGGCGTCAGTGATTGGCGTAATCCTGCTGGAGACGCATCCCTTTTCCTGCCCCCTGACCGTGCCGGCGATGCAGAGTGCCACTTTGGTCTGTGCGACGGCGGGCCGTTTGCCCCCTGCGCGCTTCTTGAGCGGCCCGCGCTGCGTAACTACGCGAGCTTCCTGGCAGATGCTGGTGTGCGTGTTGGATGCAAGAACGGGGAGCTGACTTCACAGACTTCGGTGGTGCCTGCACATGGCGACCTGCCTCGAGCCCTGCAGAGTGCCTTGCGCACAGGTCGAGAGATACTGGTGCATGCCTTGCTTGTGGCCCGTGCCTCAGCAACAGGAGGCCTGGGCCGAAGGCAGCAGGGCACGACTCCACTTCACTGGGCAGCGCAGAGGTGCAGCGGATCTGTGGTGGATGTGCTCGTGGCTTTCAAGGCCCACGTGACGCATTCCACGGAGGCTGGGGCAGTTCCTGCCCAAGTGGCTGCAGCAGCTGGAAATGCAGATGCTTTGCGCGCCTTGCTGGACAAGGGTACTCCGGCCTGCGTGCGCGATTCTGGAAAGCAGTCGTTGCTGCACTACGCTGCTCGATCCGGCTGTGCCGCACGACCACAATACATTCAGTCATCGGGTCGGGTGCTACAGGGATGGTGATTAGAAGCCATAATATGGACCACTGAACATGTCCGGATTACTTCAACGCACTGAGTTGCTTTTCATGCGCTGAGGTGGAGGTGATCCAGCTGGCCATTGAGCGCGGCGCAGAGCTGGACTGTCGAGACAAGCAGCTCCGGAAGCTAAGCTGAACTCTTGGATTGGAGTTTCATATTCGGGCTATATTAGGGTTACGTCAGGGTCATATTGGGGTTATATTGGGGTGATAGTAGGGTTATAGTACTTGACTCGCGCAATTCTCTCTTGCACCTTGTCAGCTATCTGGCATGAGAGGAAGGATCAGCAAGTTACATTACGGCACGTGATCGCACAGTCAGGGGCAATGATGGTGGAAGGCTAACTGTAGCTAGGGGGCCTGCCCGGGACTGGATGCCTCCAACGCCATGCCCGAAGCCCTACACCATCCCTAGCCTCATACTTCCAGGACACCCCTCCACTGGGCTGCCCTTTCCGGCGATGCCGCCGTGGTACAGGCGCTGCTTGCCGCAGGTTGCAACCCGAGGCCGCCCTTTGGCGGCGAGGATGCGCTTTCAGGGTCTTGAGTGAGTCGAAAGTGCTTTTTGAGCTTAGTTTTTTTTTCCTAAATTCCGGGTATGGGGATGTGGAGGATGTGGAGGTTCAGGGAGGTTCAGGGCTTAATGTGTGTTTTTGAAACCTACGCTCATTTAAGCAGAGATGATCTTCAGCTTGTGGACATTGTGCATTGTACAGGTCTTGAATGTTGGTTGCATGGGAAGCAAAAAACTCTGACATCACAGAGGATCTTAGCTGCCTTCCCTGTTGGGATGGTACTTTTGCCCGGAGTGCTGCGTTTCGTAGGAGAAAGCAGGAATCTTTGGGTAAAACGCCATGAAGCGGGAGACGTTGTTGATGTTGTGTGTTGCTAGCCAGCCAGGTTTTCTTCTGGGGTTGGAACTTGTCCAGGTCTTGAATGGAACCTTGAAGTGCCTCGAACAACTTATTGCAAGCGCGACGGGCATGCAATTATGGAACGTCATGCCTGTAAGCTTTACTTGCTCAAAAAGGTAATGATGCTTGCTATGATGACCTCAGAGGAGAGGCGCTGTAAATTTGAGAAAACCTCACGTTTCCCAAAGCAGCCGCGGTGGAACTGTCCCGGCAAGATGTCATGTCTACCCTGAGGCAAGCACGCTCAAAACCTGGCTAGGCTGAAGACAGAGCTTGGTAGTTGGGGGTATCAGAAGCTGTTGACTTATAGAATTCTGACAGGTTTGCGCCGACGTATCAACAGTGGGAGAACTTGTAAAGCCGCACGACAATGAGGAACTAGATGTTGAGAGTTCTCTTCTCTGGCTTTAGCGGTACATTGAAAGAGCGCAGTGGCCGTGCACTACACCAGAGACCCTCAGCCCTAGACTCTGAGCTTAGAGCCAAGGCCTAAGGTTTCTGCCTCATTGCATGAGCGTCGGACGCGGCTTGCACAGGACCTGGCAACATAGGTGCATACATACTTCCTTCCCGCCTTCCTTGCACTAGACGCCCTAAGCCCTAAGCCCTACCAAAGTACGGCAATGAGCGGGTTTGCAGTACGTGGAGGTTCACGGCTGCACCTACAGTCAACCCAAGATACGGATGACTCCACAGAAAAGCCTTAAAACTGTCACCGGAAAGCTTGTACCCCAATTATCCTAGATCCTCTACTTCTTTCTGCGTCGCAAATCCTGAAGCCTGGCCACTTGCAGGAGACTCCGCTGGAGCTTGCAGTGTCGAGGTGCCAGCGTTACTGTGGGGTAACAGGGCCACATCTCAATCCTTGGGGATATATAGTCCCCCTTAAGTAACAGGGCCACATCCCAATCCTTGGGGATATATAGTCCCCCTTAAGTAGGACAGAATATGGGGTATATGGGGATTTTATTACAATATACCCAAAGCCATATTCTAGCTACTTAAGGGGGACTCTAAGCTTCAGAGCTTCTGAGGTTTAACGTTTCTGTTCTTGCGCATTGAACATCCTGTGATCTTGGGCCTGGGTTGCATGAAGCTCATTGGTGCTTTCTGCGGGACCTGGGAGTGCGTCAAGTTGTTGTATGTTTGGACGACTTGGGCGCTTGATTGGCATTCTAGACTCCAGACGCCATATTATACTACATTATATTATATCATATTACATTGTATTATAGTAGACCATATTATATCAGGCTCCATGGTGTTTGGATAAGTTGTGGCCTGGGAATCCTTGCCCTTCGCAGCGTGATGCCGGCAAGGCACCCTCAACACAGCGAGCTCCATACCTTGCTGCGAGATGCGGAGCAGAGCGCAGAAAAGGGGAGGATCTATCGCATGATTGTTACTTTATTGCTAGGGTTTGGGGTTTAGGGCTTCAGGTTTGCAGTTGCGCTAGCAGTGGCCGTCGTGGCTGTCTGTCCTGCTCAGATCTTATGAGAGTCATTGTGCTGCTACCGCCACTTTCATCTACACCTTGCCACTTATTTCAGTAATCGTTGGCCCCATATCATACGGGAGGTTGGCACGAAAGCTGGCTGAGCATCCATGCCGAAAATAGCGATGGTCATGGCGCATTCCCAAACAATTGGAATCGTAGGAAAAATCAGTGTTCGCCAAAGTATCAAGCAGAGTAAGGCGGGTCCTGCGGGTCTTCAAGGAGGACCACTTCTCCTCTGCAGACGCGGTGCTTCTCGGGCCTGGACCCTATCGGATAAAACCGGGCTAGAAGTCCACCTGGAAGCTTCAACCAGGAAAAGGGAAACAAGCCCAGTAAACCCTGAGCTCTTGGAAACTAAGTACTAGTAGCCGTGGACACAATATCTGATGACATTCGTTACGGAACAGACTGGGTTGCCTGGTGTCTGCAACCTCATCCGCTTTTTCCACAACATCCAGTAGATTTCAGGTGGAATCGAAGCATTTGAACCCATCCTACCCGTTCGTTTCTCGTGCCTGGTATCCAATAGTAGTTTCCATTTTCTTTTCCGTTATCCCTCAATGATCTGAGGTCCAGCCCCTGATGCCTGATCGACGTAAGCAAGTGTTGCAATATTGCAGCTTCTGGTCTTCAGAAATGATTCTGACTCCCGGTTATATTGGGATCACGGAAAAGAAAATAGAAGCTACTATAGTATATTGGTGTTCTAGTGTGGATAACGGAAAATAAAATGGAAGCTACTAAAACGGGTTCTGACACCCATGAAACTTCTTCATGTAACGCCAAAAAGTGATTTGCGCAGACATCCTTGCTTAAACCCTAAACCCTAACTTGGAAGTCCGTGTGCAGGCTCCTGGGCCAGCGGTGTCTCCGCCTGGCAGTGCTCCTGCCGCGTGAGATGGGGATTGCCTCTAAGCCAAGCCTGGATTTGGAGGAGCTCTTCGCTTTTGTACGGGTTGTTTGAGTGGTTCTAAGCAGGAAAGCAGACAGTTTCTAGGTAGTAAATGGGGGATTGCATCAGGACTTTATGGGGTTGTCAGAGAATCGGCCGAGTAGAACAGATCTTCAAGAACTGGCCAGGTTGCTGCAGAAGTACTGCGCCATACACTTGCTTAGGTGAGGGTTGGGATTAGAGGATTCGATTTTTAGCTATTTCAGGCTTAGGATTAGGACAAACAAAGTTAGCCCGAGGAGAGTGGGCATCAGTAGTCACCTCCCTCCCCAGGACCATAAATTGGGAAGTACTCATTTGGAGCTTTACCCTTCGCCAAATGAAAATGCAACCGACGACGGTTCTTCTAGGAAGGGAGAGGCTACCCCTCCCCGAATGGCAGCGCTTAAGGCGGCCCGCTAGCCCCAGAATAGAGTTTAAGGGGTCGAGGGTCCATCCTTGGGCTTACCAGAATTTGCACTACATCACTTAAAGAGAAGGGCAGAGAGCAGAGGGCATCCCAACCAGCCACTATGGCAAGAGTTTGTAGCACTCGGCTGCCGGCCCCAAACATTGATGCATGTTGAAGGGTTCTAGCTTCAGCTTCAAACTTGCATCCCGTCATTTTTCTTAGCAAGAATTCCTAAGGATAGTTCGTCTAAAATCCATCAAGGGGCCACATCATGCACCCACTTTATCTCTATACCATTCTGGTCTCAAGGGTCCATATTCTGAGAGCACGCAAACCTGAACCTCAAACCCAAATCTTTCTCTGAGAGGAATCCTGGGTCCTCTGCGTTGAGCGGCTACCTTTGGAGTGTGCCGGGCGCTCATGGGATTGTAGGGTTGACTACTGTGGGGAACCTCCCAAGTGTTGCAAGTCCCTCAGAAGAATGCAGGACGCGCCGGAACTGGGGTTTTATCAGATCCCATAACTAGAAATACGTATTGTAGCAGCGTCAGACAAAGGTAAAGCCAGCAGTCAGTAGATTACAACTGATATGCTGCGGCCTCCCCAAAGCCCGAACCTTTTATGGCCGTCCAGGAGATGGGTCCTCAGCTGATAAGTACCTTCCATAGTGATGGGAGGGATTGCGGGGTGGAACTGCGACGAAGCTTTTTCGGGACACCGTCCTCCACCCAACGAGGTCTTACCGACCCTGCTTAGCTGCCCAGTGCAAAGATCGGTTGTCAAGTGGGTACTAGTATGATCCACAGCCCAGGTCTGTATGCACGAGCCCGCGCTTGTTTTGCAGCATTCGGAGCGCTACTGTGCTTCCTTGCATCTCTACACACTACCATTCCATGTACAGGCTCCATACAATCAAAGGACACGCCACATATAGTTTCCATGTTCCCTATTTCAATATAGTAGTCTCCATTTTCTTTTCCTTTATCCCTATTTTTCCCCATATAAAAAGAATGATCATTGGTCACCCTAAACCCTAAACCCTAAACCCTAAACCACATGGTCCCTACATTGCCCCATGTTAAAGGATGGCTATTGGTCCAGGTGCTGCAGACCCTAAACCCCTAAACCCCTAAACCCCTAAACCCCTAAACCCCCAAAGGCCACGCGCCAACGGCACGGAGCCTGAATTAATAATTTAGAAGTTACAAGACTCATCGCTAAGCATCTTGGCGTGCATCTCGCCTGGATTGTCCGCAGTAAACCCCCAAACCCCTAAACCCCTAACACCCCAGGTGCTGCAGATCTTTGAGGCGAGTACGGACCCTCAGAGTAGCAAAGCGGCCTTCTCGTCGAGCGACGAGGCCCATGTTCGAGCAAGGTTTTGACTTACTGGTTCTCAGTGAGGAATCAGGGAATAGGTTATGTAGGAATTTGTTTGGGGATCATATATGAATTGTATGGGAATTATGTCCCCTTATTCCCTACGGATAGCTAGTAAGTTTAAGGTCTAGCAGAGCGTATTTATTTGGGTTAGGGTCCCTATGTGTTTCATGTATATCCCTCGCTTCCCATGGACCGCCCTTCGTGTGATGACTATCTAAACTTCGGGGTTGCAGCTCACATTTTCCCTATATGACCCTCAAAAAAAACCCCAATATATACCATAGTATACTATGGTAGTTTCCATTGTAATATGTGTGATCTGCTGTTGCTCTTTATTGGCTTGGCACTTGCGATGGCGAGTCTTTAATAATCGCTCCCCTGCATTCCGTGGGGCACGGGTCATGCAAATCTGGGATCCGCAGGTTCTAGCACCACACCCACGTGTATGTGTCTTGCACCAGCTTGTGGTTTATACCTGTGCCAGCTTGGCAAGTCAAGGTCTTTTTGCAACAGTTTCCGCGGCTTTGCCACGAGCGATCAATGATTTGATTTCCAGAAAAAATAGAACCCCCAAAATATGCACCCTATTAAAATATCGTAGTTTCCATGTTCTTTTCTACTATCCCTATATAACCCTAATAATATACCCCATCGTCTGGAAAGAGGTCTTGAGAGAAGACTTTCTCACTTTACGCTGGTCAGAAGCTTCGTGCGCCGGCACTTGGGCATGGATGTGCCAGTCGCGGTATGCACTTGGAGCACGAAGGTAACTCTGGTTTGGACATGGATGCTATGGTCACCGTATGTACTTGGAACTCGAACGCCATTATGGTTTGGGCATGGATGCACTGGTCTCTGTTTGCTCAAAAACGATAAGAATTGCGAAAAACAAATCCGGCCTTATACCTTTGCGTTCTGCGCGCGTGTCAGCTACTGGTTGGTGTGAGGCTTGCAATCGATCGTGGGGATTTCTGGTCGCGATATAAGGATATATAAGGGAGACCGGCAAAATTCATTGATGCTCAGTTCAAGGCCTCCCGAAAGCAGAGAGCTGACTGCGGGTATCCACAAAGCCCGAGGAAGCACTGGTCTTCGTGAGTCCATGCAACACAGAATGGATGATGGCTTCCGATAGGGGTCAGCCCTCAAACCCCAAATCCGCGCAACCAAGGAGTCTCAACGCATCTCTAAAAAGCTACTTTCCTGGCAGCCACATAGCACGCGCCTTCTTCCATGGGCCGCTCTGAATGTTGTTATGTTCCCCGTCATGGATGCTTTGGAAAGCTGCAGTGCTGGTAGCAGGCATGTCATTTTGCACAGATGCTCGCCATAGTGTTGGCACTGGTACATGCGCTCCCTGCGCGGATGCTTTACATGGACTGGCATGGAATCTTTCAATGGCCCATGCGCCGGTAGCATAAACCTTTTTATGCATGGCTGTAGAAGCAAAAATCCGCAGTTCGCAGTATGATCGCTCAGAACATGTACTATATAACTATACTAGTGAGATTCATATTGATACTAATACGAGTACTACTACAATGACGACTGCAACGGCTACTGCCGCTGCTGCCGCTGCTGCTGCCTGGTTGCGCCCCACTGCTATTGCTACGATGATAATGATGGTGCAATGTTTGCCAGTGTGGCTGTGATCATCCTATACCTAGAACCAGCTTGGCAGGCTCCTGCGGATATGAGTTTTTCGCTTTGTACGAATGGGACCCAGTGGTAAGGCAATTCCTACTATGCAGCCTTCAGTTTGCCAAGGGAACAACTGCGTGCGAAATGAAAATGCCATGGCCATAGTCACCTGAAGCCCAGGCGCCCTGAACCTAAGCTTCACCTCACTGACCCTGAAGAGTTTGAATCCTAACCCCCTCTCCGAAATCCGTTTTAAGAGCTAAGCTTCAAGCCCAGAAACTGACACCCTGAAGGAAGAAGCTACCAGTCCTGAAGTTGCCGCACTTCGCGTGGGCCATGTTCTCAGTTTTACAGGGTCTTGGTAGAGTAGAATACAATATCCCATTAAAATGCTATTTTATGTGTTGTGCTTTGTAGGGTATTCATGTGTTCGGCGGCTTCTGCCACCGAGTCAGCCATGAACAAGATCACCTGAAAAAGGGCTTTTGGATCGGCAGTGCGAGATCATTCGCTTCAAGTCGTGGTTTCGTGCATCGGCTCGGTCGCGGTCGCCGCCAAACCTCCACCCCGACGCCCCCAAACGCAAGCCAGTAACACCGCCCTGAGACCGTGAGACCCTTAGCCAATACACCCTCGCGTACGAATATCTAGGGGCACGACCTGAGTAGCCGCACCCCCCTCCACAACACCTTACTGAAAAGCCACGATAAAGCCCGGTGTCCCCCCGAACTGCCCCATGCTAGTAATTCAGGGGCAGAGGTTGGAGCCCCCCCTTCTCGAGTCGAGACAACAACCAGGAGCATACACCTTCTAGCATACATGGACCATGTTATCTCCTAGCAGTAGGACACGTCACATGTGTGATATGGATTCAACAGTGCACAGAAAGGGCGGACTCAGAATGAGGTGTGTAGGGTTCTGTAGTTTAGAGGAAGGACATGCAGGGATGGGCTGATGGGGCTGATGAACCTCATTCAGCTGTGGAAATATAGTTTTCATGAGCCCCCCGAGCCCCCCAAGAGATTGGAATGATTTTTTCGGGAAACGAACGAAGCATTTGATCTTTTCAAACGCCATTTTTTTTCTGCCCCCCAAACCACCGCCCCATCCCCCTTACCTCCTCTGGAATGAATCGATTTTCCTATCCAGGAGGGTGTGTGGAGCATCTACGGAATGACCTGTTAGTCCCCCCAACCGTACGCAGAAGGGTGCGTCGAGCTACATAATCCCAGATTCAATTTAAATGTTGCGTTAACTTGTCCATTTGATTCGGCATTTTCCCGTGTAAGCTTTTCCATCCGCATACAACTCACATGGGACCACCGACTCTCAAAGCTAAGGAAGGGAACTCTTAGCGCTTCAGCAACAGGGGCTGCAGCCGCTGGCCGTGCGCACAGACGCCTCTCCTTCAGGGTTGCAAGGATGCAAGGGGTTTTGGAGAAAGTTTTTTACTGTGATAGTTTATGAAGAGTCATGAGAAGTGACAGTGACACATGGTTGGCAAGTGGGGTCACATTGGTGTGTAGGGAGTTGGGCGACCAAAGAGTTTCAGGGTTTCACGGTTGAAGTCTTCAGGGTTTTAGAGGCTTGAGGGTTTGGGTTTAAATTTCAGCGTTTCCTGCCTTTAGCACGAGGACCGCAGTCCCTGTGACGCCGGATTTGCAAACCATAACAAAGGGAGTCTTGCTTTCCTTTTCGTCAAGATGCTCCCATTTTAGCGGGCAGTACGTTTGTCTCGCAGCTTGGGCTTCTGTTCACCGTGATGAATCATGGACAAGTCTCAAATCTGCATCCGCGGCCAGCTTCAGACAAAACGTTTTGCGAATACGCAGCGACCTTGCCACCCCAAGACCTGATGAGTGGCCTGGCCCCATCGATTTCGCAACTCCAACCTGAGAACGCCTTGGAGCTGCAAAACCTTTTGTTCATACCCCAATCCCACCCAACATTCCGTGGTCGATGTCTCATGGCTATCTCAGAGAGGGCTTCAACCTCGTGGGATCCTGGGATGACTGGAAGACTTTTGTCCCGCTTAGTCAGAGTGGCCAAAGCGGGCCCTACACCGCAAGAGTTCCTGTCCGGCGCCCGCCGGGACTGGAGGACTGAAGTGTCTAAGTTATGTTGGGAGATTGGAAGGGAAAGCTACAGTTTAGGGTTTAGGGTTTATGGCTTTTTCCTTGTGAGTGTGACCGGGCCTCTCTGGTGTCAACCTCTGACTAAGGGCCATTGCCAAAGTAGAATGGAAACGAGCTTGTACTGTGAGTTGTTGCAGCAGTGTTGCAGCAGTGAGGAGTTTCAGATCCTGCAGGGTCAAGATTGGACAGCACGCTATTATCCCACTGCAAAAGGCGAGGGCGTGGAGGGCCCTGGGAACTTGCACGGACGAAACTTTCGGATCACCGCGCTACCTTCAGACTGCATGCAGCTGGAGATCTCATGGGACTTGTTGGGACGCCAGGTTACCTGGAAGTTCCTCAACGCCGCAGAGAAGGAGATAGGAGCAAAGCTCAAGGAGAAGACAGCCGCGGCAAAGAAGGGAGCCAAAGCACGCTCCGCACCGCGCGCCTCAAATCGAGGCCCTTTCTTCTTGGTTGGCTCCTGGGACAATTGGAAAGGCCGGGGCAGGCTTGAAAATGCACAATTGATGGATCCGATTCTTATGAAACCCTTGTGTACCAGTGCAAACTGAACTTAGAGGTTCACCGATTTATTGGATCAAGAGGGCATTAATTTTCAGAGTAATTCCATCAGAGCTATAGTCTAAACTTCTTAAACGGGGTTCATATAATGCTCGTAGCTATTGCCGCATTCCCTCACTCAGCGTGCGCGAGTCTTCCCGCTGCAGGTTTCGCAGAGTTCCTACCATGCGGCGATGGCTTCCGCACCAAGGCGGGCCTTCACTCAACAAGTTCCTTTAGATATACACATATACATGGAGATGCTTCGTGATGTTTCTATACTAGACGAAATGTATGCCATATCATGAGTCTGTTCTATATGGTATCGTCTCGGATTTTGCGAAGCTGTCTCTGGATATCCAGAACAAGCAAGCATCCCATAATTTCGGAGGTATCGGCGCGGCCGCTACATTGACAAATGAAGGTTTTTCTTCTAAAGAAATGTTCTTGCTTTTATGAGCATGTGCGGAGTCCGCGATTGAGGATCCAGTGAGTAGTAGTGGCTGTGAGATCATAGTCCATGGACCCGTTTGCGTCTAGGATCGTACAAGTGGCAGCTCCAATGTGATCCGCCTAGGCAAACTGCCCATGTGACTAATATTTCATTCAGGGAGACTATATAACCATATAGCCCACAATATAGAGTAAGATTCCACTCCCTTTTTGGGTATCGTATTTAGAAACAAGAATCGAATCTAGCGTGGTTCCATGTTCCATCGCCAAAAAAGCGCTCTTCAGGTGAAGGTGGGAGCGATGAAGCAAGTGGAGTTCCAGGTTGTTGTGGCTCGGGACTGGAATCTTCGATTCCATCCCACCGCAAAAGGCCATGCCATAGATGCAGCTAGTCGAAGTAAAAGAGCTGGCTAGTGATTCTATATACTGCTATATGGCTCTTGATTTTGGGTGGCTTCTACAGCATTGCTTGTAACAGTAGTTTATCTGCAGTATCGTTGTTGTGTCGGTCGTAGCTGTCACAGGCTTCTGGTACTGGTCGTGGAGGTGGTGGCAGTGGTGGTGGTAGTGCTGCTGGTGCTGCTGGTCTTGGTCCTTCACATTGCCCTTGTCGGTGCCCTTGTTGAGGTCTCTACTTTGATGGTCTGCTTTGTTGCTTTGGCAGTGCCAGTTCTGCCTTCGCTGCTGCGGGAGCGCATTGTGCTTTGAAGTTGGTAGCGACAGGTGACGGCTTGGCTGGTCCCGATCAGGGGCACGGCTTGAACTGGAGTGCCAACGTCACTGGGAAGAAGTGGCTGGAAGTCACCTGGAGTCCGGATCGTGCTCCCTACGTCAAGTGGAATCTCGGAGGAAGGGATTTGACATAGAAACTGGAAGATCAACGAATAGTCCTCGTGCACCCTAAGGCCTCAAACATATGTCAACATCTTATTCCCAGTTATCCAAGTAGACTTACTGGTTCTTAGTAGGGAATCAGGGAATATAATCCTTACGGCATACAATATATTCCCATGTGTAAGTAATCTAAGTAGAGTATATGGCCCATGCATTGGACGCCGAGGCAGAACTAGTCAACTTCCGGCAAAGTGGCCGAGGGTCATACGGGGTTTCCCAAAATTAGAAGTACCTTTTTTTGAGAAGTATTATATGATTTGATGGTCTATACTGGGCTTCTCGTATCTAGGGAAAAGCCATCTGATTCAAAAAATGGAGGTCTCTTGAAGTCATTCCCGTATGCTACATCGGGATTATAGATGGGCTACTTGTGAAGCATGTCGTGACTATACAGCTTTGTGCCTTCAGCCTGCCTTGCAGACCTTAGCACTTTAGTCCTGAGGCCCTGCATGCGGCACCCTTGGAATCTTGAATCCCCGAGGTATGGCCTGTTAGGTTAAGCTTGCACCCTCAGCCATGAACCCCACACAGACCTGAAACCTCGGAGCTCCTGGACCCGCAGAACACTCAAGCGTCCTCATCTTGTAGGGGCTTTATAGGGATTATAGGGTATATATTGGGAGAATATGGGGATAATGGAAAAGAAAATGGAAACAACTGTAGTATATTGGGGTTCTATTTTCTTTATATACTGTTGTGTTTCCTATATCCAGTAAGACTCAATCCCAGGCCCCAGATCTTTGATTGCTGCATGCTTTAACTCTTCACCCCTGGCCCTAATCCCAGCATCCTAGCCATGACCTCCTTGCCCAAGCCTTCGAAAAAGACCTAGACCGCCAGACGACGGCTCCTCACACAAAATCCCTGTCATTGATAATTAGGACGACTCCCGACCCTGCAGAAGCTCATGCGGCCGCTGCGGAAGACTTCGCAGGAATGCTCCGAGCACTCTCCAAGGACGCATGGATTCTCGTTTGAGTGGCCGGTCAAGCGGGGAGGTTTGGGATGCCAGAAGGTAACAAGAGAATATATACTTCTAGCCCTTCGCATTCTCGAGTCAAGAGCCGCAACGTACTTGCTCTTGTCAACGAGGTACAGGATCATTGCTGGGCTCCTGTGAGGGCAAGTGTCCTGGTAGTTGCATTTTTGGCCTTTTTTGATGAGGTCGTGCTGTGCAGAATCACCTTTTAAACGCTGCGCCTACAACCTCCGCTTGTGTAGCCAGAGGTATGTTGTTTGCATCCGAGAAAAGAATGATGGTTGGGGGTGAGAGTCACTGTAGATTCCCGCCCGCCTTTGGTTGACCCAACTTGTCCAAGTCGTTACGTAATTTGTTCGGTGAACACACAGGAGAAAATGCTAGCATGTACGTCTCTTACCCAAGAAAGATATGAACACCTGCAAGCAAAGCCACCGTGAGTTTACAGCAGAACAAAACATTTGAGGAATCATGCTGTGATCAAGCGTGGTGGCATGATATGGCACCAAGAACACCCTGAGGAGGGTAGTGGTGGATGGCTTCGCGGCATGGCAGGCCACTGCCCGGTTTCGGGTTTAAGATATTGCAGCTCGAGCTTGGGGTTTAGCTCTGTCGGGCAGAGATGGGTGACGCTTTTTGCCCATGCAGATGGTACAACTTTCCCAGTAGCTCAGTAGAAAGCGCTTTTCACTTAGAGTTTCTGGGTCCATGGCAAATCTTTTGGCGACACAGGGCTGCATCCGATCCCCGGCATCCCTCCACGAAATCCAGGCATCTTCGATGCGTTGCCCCGCTGCCAGCGTGCATCGCCATACGGCGCTAAAGCCGAGAACGAAGCCACAGCCAGGCCCGTGGGCCAGTTCTTACAATGTTATGGGACTTCAAGCTAATACCTGTGTAATCCCTAATCCACCGTGGGGACGTCTTCATCTCGCTCTACTCAGTAGCACACCTTCTGTCCCTTGGTAAAGGGGATGGCGGATAAGGGAGCGTAGAAAGACCATTGAATAAGACTGATGCAACAGAAGGTGTGCTGCATCCCAGGTACTCTTGTTATGAGGTAGCCATTCGAAGCCCGCCCATGGGAGAAGGTGCTTGCTGGCCACCTTCTTGCGCGACATTGAGACCCTTGGGCCTGCGCACAATTGTTTTGGCTATCTTTGTGTGTATTCAGCTTGGCCTTGTGGTTTCACATCAAACCAACATGCTTCCCAGATCCTTTTTGCGTGCTCCTAGGTAATCGTTAGTATTGACTACTTTCAGGACAAGCCCGGTCGAGCCTAAGTCAGGGTACGTGTGGCGGAGCCCTATACTCAATCATACACATACATGCAAGCAGAAATCTCCTCAGACTTCCACATCGCTTATATGAGGTATGTCGGAAACATGGGGCTTACAGTGTTACTTCTGATCTTTTGATCTAAGGACAATGGCAGATCCCATCGGCCCTGCAACCTCCGAGCAGCGAGTGGCCTTGAAGAGCCTGGAGGTACTGCTGGTCAGCTAGTCAGTTCGGGCCACTAGGGATTAGGGTTTAGGGAGTTTAGGGTACAGGGCACGGGTGGGTCCATGTTCTACGTGAAGGGGTTCTGGGAGTAAGGAAGCGGTTTCGACAGGCCGGTTATGGGGCTACCATGAAATCCATGAAGTCACCATGCTCATCTGGGTTATTCCTAAACTGTAGGGTCTCTCACGGTCTTTCACAGTCAAGTCGGGCTTACTTGAATATTGGGACCCGATCGACTTTCTTGGGGTGGGCTTCGAGTATTTGGTAGGTATGGGGTTTTGGGGTTTGGCTTTGAGAGCTTTGGGGCGCAGGGCTTTGGGTTCAAATGGCTAGCAGATATGTACTGCGGAGGTTGTCCTGCTAGCAGTCCAGTCAACAGTACCATGAGGTCTCAGTGGCAAAAGATAAAAGGAGAGGAAAACCTGCGGGGTCCGAGGCAAAGTTTGGCCTGAAGCAAAGACAGGCTCTGAGTTTCAAGCGGTTTCGGGGTTTGGCGCTGGACATTTGCAGGCAACGTGTCTGGCGATAAGCAGTTGCGGTGAATTGGTAAATAGGAAGTTCATTTTTACGCTGAGACCTGTGCGATTTCCATGCAACTCGTGTGATGAGGGCCAGCGGCTGGCGCCTATCGGTCGATGTGAAGTTAAGGCTCCGGGCTTCCAATCCTACAATTCCAGATGAGCGCGTCAAAATCTGCAACAGTAGCATCCTCATTGAAAGGATATTCCCAAAAGAAAGCCATGATTTCGCTTCACTGCCAGCTCTGTTTCTTGCCAGGAAAAATGCGAGCAGATGCTGAAGGACCTCCTTACGATGGCAGGTCTCGTAGCCGAGTTTTGTAAGTTTGTGTGCGCATAGTCTTACGCGTGGATTCTGACAATCACTGTGCGCAGTTTTCAAAGCATGTTTACGAGTGGTCTTCATGAGGAGGCTCGGTCTAGGTTCACAAGTATCTAGCTGTTCTCATGGGCAGGATTCCTTGTGCGAGATGGACTACGAGCTCGCTGGTGGCGATTTCATGCAGGCAAGCGCACAGGGCCACCCCGAAGCTCCCAAAGTAAAAATTCACAGTTCAAATGTATGAAAGCCCTCGGCTTCAACCCAAAGCGGGGACCAAACCTTCTGACTGCCAAGCCGTGCCACAATGCGGAGGCTACTTGTTCATTTAGCACTCCGGAAAAAGTGGAAATGTCATCTCTCTGAAGGTTTTGATTGAACTTTAAGATTATCTGCGACAAACTGATTTCTAAGCAGTTGTAGTCCTTGACTTGACAGGAAGCGCTTCCTGTGGATCCGGCCACCGGGCCTGTGACACTGAAGCTCTGGCATCGGCTGGTGCAGCTCGGTGTCCTTTCAATGGGCTTAGGGTTTTGATTCGCTGCGCAATGTGGCGGGCAATTTAGGGGGTGGACTGAAAGCTGGAATTCTGGCTCTAGGGTGCAAGGCAGGAGTTGCAATCTAGAGCCGGGATGCCTCTTCTTCGCCACCCAGCCTTACAAGCGTGGTATCTGAAACCCAAATTCAGGCCCACAAGCCTTCCAAGGTACCTTCCTCTGGTGATGCCAGATGCTCAGGGGTTCACGATTCAGACGTTTCATGGATTCTTGGATCTTGGGATGCGTGGGGAACTGGGGAACATGGTTAATGGTGATTGGACTCTGTCTGCGGCAGTGCGATGCGAGTGAAAGCAAGAGCTATTAAATTTCAATGGGGTATATGGACGAGTCGTTTGACTGATGCTTGGGTAGGTGGGCTTCTGGGCCACAGCCTGTTCTGAAGACGAGGTATGTTCGAAACACGGTGCACTTGTACGAGATGCTGGAAAGACTGAAGGCCTTTGGCCTTTGGGGAACTGCTGTTCAGGAAGCGACTGCAGCACAAGTTCGGCCTAGAGGTTGTTTTGCGTTTCATGTTGGTGGCAGGTTTTCAGAGGTAAACGAGCCCATCAGTAGTTTCGGCCTCCAAGCAGCCTGCTGCCGTCACACTTTGAGGTAGTAGCTCCACTTAGAAATCTCGGAAGCTTCCAAATGGATCTCAGCTTCTTCGACCGGTGATCCCCGCCTACGCCTTTCTCGAAAGGTTCTCTGGAAGTATTCCCGGACCTCCCAGAAGATCCCCGCTTATCTAAGACCTTTATGGAGGACTCCGCGCCGCTCATGCCCAAATCCTGAAATACAATGCTTTCCCACCCCGGAACCCAATACACTCAAGCCTGCACTCTTGAGATGGATCCCTGAAAGGTGCGGCAGCCATGAAGATTGTATCTAAAATCCTGAAGCTCTAAAGCCAAACTTGGCGCTTTCCACACTTAAAACCCCACCGACCTGCAAAGTGGTTCGTGGTATTTGTTTATCCCTTGACTACTCCAAATCCCAACTCAGCCCTCAAGGCAACAATAGCTGGGAAAAGAGCAGGATTTAAACCCCTCCTGTGTAAAACCTGACACCGATTTCAACCCTAAATCCGATGTACACCCTAAGCCCTGAAATCGGCGGAGGCGCAGGCTTCCGGCGCGGGGCGCGGTGGACTGCGTGCGCTGCTGGATGCAAAGGTGGCAGCTACGGTTGGAGTGTAGAGGCTCTAAGTTCAGAGAGTGGGGTATCAACGGGGCACGGTGGAGATGTGTTGGAGATGGTGTTTTGGGTTTGAGTTTAGGATTGTGTGGCTTCACGGTTTACGAGTTTGGAGGTGTAAGGTTTCGGGATGGCTTTAGGTGTAGAGATCAGAGTTCAAGGTTCAAGGTTTCAGGGTGGGATAGGTCGGTTTTATTTCAGGAAGGGATGGGGAATGTACGCACAGCATTTGTATACATGGCGCGCTGTGCAGGGATTGCGCAGAAGGCTGCTAAGCTTATCCGGACGCCAAAATGAGTACTCTTTCAATCCTGATTACAATATGCCGGCTGGTACGAGTCTGGCGATGCGAAGGAGTTCCTCAGCTTGATGGAGAATGTTAGCACTGTAGGCGTACTACTACAGATAATCATAGTCCCAGTATTGATCCTAGAACTAATTAGACAACAGCTTTAAGTGACATAAGTTCCAGCTTGAAGTGCTCTTGTTTGGAATCTTTAGAGGGGATGGACAGTGATAGTGGCGCGGCGTATAAAGCAGCAAACAGCCCCTTGTTGCAGGGGACTGCCAGAGAAAGCCCGTACTCCTGGTGCCTGCGCTCAGTTTGCCAGTGGCTACATGAAATGCGGTCAGCAAGGTTCCATTTGCTTGAGGGTTGTCGGCGGGGAAGCATGGGGAAGCTATCGCGAAAGCTGGTTTGGTGCGCCTGAGGCTGGTCTTCAGCATCGTGGGCGCCCTTCAAGTCCTCTTTCACGCAAGAGCCGGGCTGCAGAAGACGGGAGGTGGGCCTGTCTTAGGACGCAGCCGGTAGAACGTCTTCCTGGCTTCCTGCAGAAATTGCGAAACCTCAAGCATATATAATCCCAGTTTCCATTTCATTTTCCATTTTCTTTTCCATTTGATTCTCCATTATAGGGCCCTAAACCCTATATTATAGGGTACCATAGAATACCAGTAGTAGTCTGCCAGGTCCCGATGCATTTCCGCTGGAGCTGCTTGCGAGCAGCCCGCCTCAGACTGTCTGGATGCAGGCTTGGCTTTGTCCCCTTCTTACGCGATCACGTGGACCCTTAATCGTGCATCTATTTGAGGTCTGACATCCTATTATTTTGGGGGGCCCAAGCCTACGTGAGGATAAAGCGCTGCAAGGATGGATCCGGAAAACCTCAGGCCTAGACATCTACCCATCTGCGAAACCACAGTTCATGACGACCTCATGTTTCTCATACTCTGGGGCAGAGTCGTGGCTTCTGCCACTCAGAGTCGTGGCTTCTGCTACTCAGCTCCAAAACGAACCACACAGTCAGGTATGGGGATCTGCAGGGTTAGACATCATGGGGTGAGGGGGCGGGATTAGAGTTAGCCTGTGAGAGTCAGGGTCTGCATGAGCTATCGTTTAAACTCCTTAAAGGGGGGTTCATATAGGGGATTGTTTGGTGGAGTCGTGTAGGGTTGAGGGGACGCAAGGAGCCCTAATCCTCAAGCCCTAAAGCCTAATAGGCGCTATTAAGGGGGATGCGAGGACCCTAAACCCAATATTATGCAGGTTGTTAAAGGGTGATACTAGGAGTTTAGACTATAGCTCACCTGGAAGGGGGCCTGGCAAGATGTTCCTGTAGCCTGAATCCTGAACCCCCAGCCCCATGCCAGGTCTGCATCACAATTAAGGTCTAATTATTGGGTTGCTGTTAAGGAACTTAAGTTAAGTCACCAGTAAGCCAGTGCGGTCAGGACTAAGGAGTTTTCCAAAGCATCAGAGAGAGATAGAGGCAGAGAGGCCGCATCTCAACAATCCGCGTATCGAGATTCTCACTTGGGTCAGGATGGAGTGGAGTGGACGCCATCCCATAGCCTCATCCTCAGCAAGTCGCGCCGAGTCTATGGGCTTCAGGGCCTAGGGTCTGAAGGAGTGGGACCTCTCAGGCTTTGCAGCTCGCAGGAGGCTTAGATTTCAATGTAAACTGTGCAGGCAAGTAGGCGTCGTGTGACGACTCCCTTCATAGACGAGCTCGGAAGCCGCAAAACGCCCGTGGGTTAAGATGTGCTGTGCCCCCTCGACCCGTGAGATGACACTCCAACAATTAAGTCCCAACAGAGCTCGTGGCTTCAAACTCTGCCCACATGCCCTGCCTTTTGCTCTCAAGCCGGGTGGGAGCCAGGCTCCAGTGGCTCCAATTTCCTCCGCAAGCAGGTGGGGGTATCTCTAATTCACGTTCCCTTCATGGCCTTCGAGCGTTGCGCAAATTTGGTAGACCTCTTCTAGGGGATCTTGGAAGTCACAAAGGCCTCGATGTCTTTTTTGAGCGCGAAGCGGCCCAAGACTTCTGAATGGCAATGGCCAGGTAGTCAACTGTGAGCCGATGAAGCCACTGGGTGCCCTCTGACATTGTCTCAGGTTTCTGTTTTTTTTTCAGATTGCATTCCTGGGCGTGTCTTACCCCTAGAGAGGTTGCCCCATGTGTCTGCAATCCAGGCCTATCTGGATGTTGAAGCCCTTCATTCAAGCTTTCTTTGTGCTTTGCTTGGGGATTTCTCCGTGTGTGGAGTTGCACGGTTCATAGGGCGGAGGGATGTTGCACTTTACAAATTCTAGTCCCACCCTTGATGATCCTGAACCCTGTCCCAGCGTAGCAGGAAGTATGAGTAGTTGTTCACACACGAAGATCTCCAGGCATGGATCCACTCATGAGTCCTCCATACAACTGAAACTGGATTTCAGGGTCCTAAGAAACTCACCTTTTTCAGAACCTCCACAGACTGGGCCCTGCCCAAATCTTCAAGCAACATTAAATGTGCTTCACGGCAGCTTTCAAGCTTGATGAGCGAGCGTTCACAATGAACAAGCGAGGTACGCTGCGGAAAGGCAACGGGCTGATGTATCGCGGGATCTGGCTGCCTGCCGATGCCGACGAGGACGGGGTGCGTTTCAGCTTCTGGGGCAAGTCCCAACAAAGCCGCTGCTTCCCTCCTACTGGGAATAACAAGATTAGTAAGAGACACTTCCTAAGGAGCGATGATGTTACAGTTACAGGGCTGGGAGCCGTTTGACCGCAGCCGCTTGTTGTTGGCAGCAGGAGCTTTTTGAGAGATGAGTGGGGCGCGTTGACTCGTTATTTCAAGTTGCCGCCTCTGCGACACTTTTGTTGCAGGACACCATGCGCTTCCAGTATTCCTTCCAGTCCTTCTCGAGGAGTATCGAAGGCAGGCAGTACCGTAGCACACAGCCCCTACACCAGGGATACCAACTTCAAGAATTTTGCGGCTCCTTTTTGAATGCCATAACCTGCCCTTGAGACCCCCAACCCTAGACTGGCACCTTTTAATATCGTTTCTCCGAACCGGCCGCCCAAGAGCTGAGCCAGGCGTCATGCGAGTCCTGCGCTTCTACAGCGGTGTCGCTGCAACAAAGGCGTCCAGGGTGTGGGATTGTCAGTTTGAGTGCTGAAGGTTTGGGGTTTAGTGGCTGATTAGGCTGGGGTTGAAGCGTTTCGGGGGCAAGGGTTTAGGCTGCTTTTGGGGCTAGAGGGCCAGAGTCTGGGGAGGTGCAGGATGATAGCCGAATTGAGGATACTGAAAAGTTGTGGTTGGGCCATACTTGATTGAGTTGTAATGTGGAATCACATTAGTTCACGAAGTTCTTCATGCTATTGCACTATCTTGTACTACCAAAGATGATACCAGCAATGGCGATATCTAGGCGACATGCAACAATCGGATGAGGTTCTGTTTAGACTTACAAAGCTGTCTTGTCTGAATGTGGATTGCTGGTCCCAGTGCCTCCAGCAATGCGCTATTCAGCACAATGAAATCTCGAAATTCTAGTCTCGCTTGCACAGAAAGTATTTTCCTTAACTAGGGGACCCCAATACAGACCCCAAAATGCTATTATATGTTCTTATAAGGTACTGTACCCCTAACTTTGGGAAACACCCCATGCAGGGCAGAGCTTCCTGTTCCACATAGTCCACCCGATGTTCCCCGTGAGGCAGGTGAAGCTGCGAGAGCAGGGCACATCCTCATGTACATCGGTCCCGGGCACAGCGCACTGGGTTTGATGCTTCAAGGGGGCCGCGGATACGACCCGGATCCCAAATTCCTGTCAAAACTAAATCTCATGCTCTTCATTTTTTTGGGAAGGAGGACTTGAGAAGAAGAATCTTCTAGATTCAGTTCAGCAGCATCTGATAAAGCCCGCCCCAAGTAATGAGACAGAATGGTTGATGGAGTATAGAATGCAGACTTCCCGCCTTCTTCGGGTTAAGCCACAGTAGTCGGGTACCTGGCGTCCTGACAGAAGCTACGCATTCCTCCATTTTCAGTCAACTGGGGTTCCTATGTAGGACTCTCAATTCCTGCCAGCCTCCCAGTTGCTCAGGGATTGTGGCTTCTGTAGGGTTCTTACACTTCGAGCACCTGCCACCCTACACTACTTTGTGTCACTCTTGGATCAAGTGGTACATCATCGAACCGGCCAAACTGCCACATGCAGTGCAAGCCCCACTTCACGATTTCGCACCATTCGCACAATTCCCAAAAAGTTAGCAGCCTAAGCCCTTGAATCACAAATTCTTAAGCCCAAAGCCTTGAAACAAATATATCCAAAACCCTAAACCCTAAACACCCCAACCCCTATATAATCCCTATATAGCACTATGATTTAGTAGTTTCCCATTTCCCAGTATATATACCCCCTATATACCCCTGTTGCTTCCCAACCTTGCCTGGAGCCACGGCGACATGGCAGCTTTCTGGCGGGATGACGGCAGATGCGGGTCCGCAGGTCGTGGTTGGGCAACAGCAAGGGTTGAGGGTTTACCTACTGGGGGTTAGTAGGGAATATAGGGATTCTGATTGTAGGGATTATATTCCCTTATTCCCTACAAGACCAGTAAGTTCAGGGCTTAGGCTTAGGGTTTAGGGTTGAGATGTGGGATTAAAGAAGGAGCCCTACATCAGGTTCAGGTTGATGGATGCGTAGAGTTCAGGCTTCAGGGCTTCGGACTTAGATATTGTTCATCTTCCTTGGCATTGCTAGCTTTACCACGCTGCATTCCCAAACCTTGTTCTAAGTGTTCCAAGACTGCAGCCCTCCGTTTTATACTCTTCCCTTTCAGGAGCAGCTCCCGGTTGCCCCAAAGCTTGTGTCGGGCAATTTCCGGAAACGAGGGCTGCAAAGAGCAGCCAAAGCAAAGCAAGAGACTGTACCAACAAACAATCGGTATTTAAGGCCTTTTTCTTGAAAAGGCCCCCATCCCAACGGCTACAAAGGAAATCTTAGATCCCAAACCCTAGGCAGTAACCCTCTACGCCCAAAGCGGTTTTGCCCTCCTTGCACGCATATGAGGTGCTGGGAAAGATTGCGGTGCCTGCTGCAGAAGCGGCTTAGCATGCAAACGGATACAAGCATGGGCCCTCTTAGATACCAAGTGTGGTCCTAAGTACTCAATCCTAAAGGTCCCATGCTTGCAGAGCGGCCTGGAGACATTAGCGAGGGAGATTGCACAGGGATCCTAAGCTTTTGTTTTGCATGTGAGGGTTGTTCTCAAGGTTTGTGTCTTCTGGTTATACTTGGGCGAAAATTTCAGATGGTTTAAACGGCTCGCGGAAGTTTTGTGCAAGAAGATGCTAAGGGATTACACTTTTTCGCGCAAGATGTGTGACAGCAGTGCCATTCAGTAAATTAAGATGAAGGAGAACCACCCCAGAAAAGGCGCCTAATTTCCTGATTTTCCGGAAACCCCCAACCGTGGTCCCTCTCTGTATGATCTGAGACCATCGGCAAACATGCAGACATTTGATCGGCATACTCCCTGTGATCTGTAGCCAGGTTCCTTCCGATCAGTGCCCGCGATTCGAAGTCTCCGACGCGGGGCTGGGCGACATGGCTGAGGCATCTATTTGTGTGCATAGTCCTGCAGAGCAGAAGCTGATCCGCACCAGCCATTTCTACAAGCAATGGTCCGCCATACTTGTAAGACAATTCGGGCACAAACCAAGAGGCCCAAAACCCTGCATCTTTGACCCCACACCCTGCGCCCTCAAACTCTAAACCCCAAAGCCAAAATACATCCCTATGCAACCCACATTTTCCTCCATCTTAATTTATCCCTATACAACCCCATAAACTGGTTGCCATGTCACTCGGAGGAGCCTTGGCCCCGGCGAGAGCGGGCCAAAGCGGCCTTGGCCTTCGTGGTCTCCGCGGCCTTCCACTCGGCCATGAGCCTCTGCGTGAAGCTGGTGCCTTCATAAGCAGTTAAGGGGCTTGGTGTAGGATTCTGAGGGGGATATGTGAGCGGGATGTGTGGTAGGGGTGATGTGGGGAATGCAATTTTCCCAAGGGATGGGTGGAGGTTTTTCAGGCCAGTATAGGACTTGAATGGCTTTTGGAGGAGCACGTCTAGAGTCTTAATGGTCGGGTGCGAGAGGCACTCCGCTTCTCCGGACACGAGACATGAGATTGCCAAGGACGATCAGCAGAGCAGGAGGAGGTTGTCAGGTTGAAGATTCCATGATCGCGCTTCCCAAAAAGGGTTCGATTAGAGCCCTATTCAATGCACACATTGCCCGTGATATCCTCAACCCTAAACCATTTGGCTTCCTTACAAGGTACCTGTTTGGGTGCATCATGAATCTCAGGCGAGCCACAGCTTCCCTACCTCGCAGATCCTCTGGGCGCGGTACTCGGTGCAACTGTTGGTAACCTCATCCATCCTCCTGTGGCGCAGAGAGGCAGGGGGGGGAATAAGGCGGGATGCAGGATTGAGGGTGTTTGGACTGGCTTTTTGTGATTCTATACTTTAATATACTATAGTCGTTTCCATTTTCTTTTCCATTATCCCTATATATCCCCAACATATACTCCAAGGGCTTAGGTTTTTGGGTTTAGGGTCCCGGGAGCTATAACGTGTGAGGTTTTGAGCTTCGAGATGACAATGGGAATGTACCAAAGATCTCAGAGTTCTGGGTACCCATTGGGGTAATATTAGGGTTACATTGGGGTTTAGGGATTAAGGTTTAGGGATTAGGTTTTAGGGGTGTAATCCCCTCATAATGGAGAATCAAATGGAAAAGAACATGGAAAATTACATGGAAACCGGGATTACATAGGTGATTATTTGGACAGGGGATATAGGTACCCATTGATTCATATTAGAGTGATGTTGGGGCTTTATTGGGATAATGGAAAATAAGATGGAAAGTACTATTTAGGTTTTAGGGTTTAGGGCTAACCAAATAGGGCTTGGGGAGAACTATGTCCAACACCTGATGCAAAACCAGGAAGGTATTGGGACTCGTATGTAGCAATGGTATGCGCAGCTGCGTAGTCCTAACGCATAGTCCCCATCTATGTTTCGACCAGAGCCACTTGCATATCAGACTCTATGTATCAACAAAATCATGCGCTGCAGACCTCAAATTCATGTTGAGACGAGGCTATTTGGAACCTATCTCTCACCTGGGGTACACCCGCACATCCTCAGATTTTAGCCTTTGCAATAACTTGCAAAAGCAGCTCACAATTTAGAGAACACCCTGAACCCTATGCCCTAGATTCTGAATCCCGGTATTGCTAGATACCCAGAATGTCCCTCATGTGGATGGATGGTCAGGTCTTGTCAGGGCTTGGCCAGTTGCCATGCAGCCTGAAACTTCTCCTGCAGCCCGGCACTGAAGGGTTTCTCAACCTGGGTTGAATTTGCCAGAAGACAAATTGCATTTAGGGTAAAGAAGGGTCCGACTCACGACGTACTCTGTAGGGTGCTCCGTATAATCTACAACCTTGAGCCATTGTTGAACTTACTTTCGCACAAAGAGACGACTTCACAGAGCTAGAATGCTTTACCCCAAAACGGATGGACTTGATGATCTTGTATGGTCACACTCAATAAGCGTCAGGATTCAAGTTTTGATGTGAGCTGTGGTCTGAACTCCTTCAAAGGGGTTATGTAGGGGACTTTTGAGGGTTCCTATAATAGGGCTGATTCAGGCAGATGCTCGGAGTTTAGATTATGGCTCATGTAATCCCCATATAACCCCTATATCGTAATCTCCCTATAATCCTTATATAAGGCTAATCAAGGGGAATTGGGAGTTTAGATTCTAACCCCTGTAACACCTCCTATATAATCCCAGTTTCCTTTTCATCTTCCATTTTCCTTCCATTTGATTCTCCATTATTGGGGGATAACATCCCTAAACCCTAATCCCTAAACCCTAATCCCTAAACCCTAAACCTTACCCCCTAATCCCTAAACCGGCCCTAAACCCTAAATCCTAAACCGTTATTAGATCTTGTTTGGACCAGAGGCTGATGCGTGGCATCCTCGGGATGACATCGCAGGAGTCAGGGCTGAAGTTTGGGTCCTCGATCTCAGCTTATCCCTCCAGCCACTGCTAGTGGTGGGGTTTAGGGCTTAGGGTTTAGGGCTTAGGGTTTCCACCTGCAAGCGTCG
>CAJNIZ010008904.1:0-14068 GCA_905231905.1 Symbiodinium pilosum
GGTTCACCAGTCAATGCTTAGAGTCATACAAGGTGTTAATAACTTGCTTTTTTTTTTTTTTTACTATTGTACCCTTTTGAGATTTGCAAAGCCAAAGCCCTAAACGTCCTGACGCGTATTTTTGAAGGGGAAGACTGTTTATTTTCAATTGGCTCCACCTAAAAGTGAATTATGCAGGGTTCTAAGGTCATTAGGGCTCACAATATGGAATCAAAAGCAATTAGGGATCCCCTTGATGTCCATTTTTGTATTCTTTTTAGACAGCCTTCTATAAAAGTAATAGATTTAACATGTAGGTGCAGTTGTAAGCAGATTTAATTTGATTTTCAGTGATTTCAATTAGCCTCCAAAAAAACTTTTACTGTTCAATTAGATGTTCCTCAGATGTCTCATTAGATATGATTGGTTTCTGTAAGCTTTTCAGTAGATTTTGATTCAGTATTAAATTCGGTTAAAATTCGGTTCTAGGTAGAGTTCACCTGGTTGCAAGAAGATTGCAAGTAGGTATTAATCGGATTTCAATTGGTATCAATCAGCGTTCGTTGGGTGTTTAATTGGATTGCAGATGTTTTTAACTAGAGTTTCATTAAGCCGTATCTATGTTCACGTTAAGTTCTAATAAGGTTTCAACTAGAGCGAAACTAGGTTATAATTGGATTTCGATAGGCTTCGAGAATTAGATCCCAATAATTTGATTTTACTTGGACTTCCATTTAATCCAACTATACTAACATGAGTTTAACAGGGCCTATACATGAGTTCAGTAGGGGGTGGGGTATACAAGGTGGTCAGTTTGCTCTGGAGGCCCTGAAGAAGATAGTGTATTGGGGCAAAATACGCGAGTTTCCAGAAAGGGTGTCTATCACAGGGGGTGTCCCCAAAACAAGGATGACGCATTTCAGAGTCCCCTAGTCATGGAAACTGCCTTTCAATGACCTCACCCATTCTTACGACTCCTTATTTGCCACGCCCTCCTGTCTCAGCAAACTAGAGCGATTGATCCCAATTTATAGAATCCGCCAGTACAATGAATCGTATTTCAGGAGGGGTTTTCGGCGGTTAACCATCGTCTTCAGTAATTAGAAAGGGAGATGATATCCGGAATTCGGAGTTAGTACTTTATGAGAGGAACCCTAAACCCTAAACCCTAAACCCTAAACCCTAAACCCTAAACCCTAAACGTGATGTCTTCAAACGCCACATGTACCAACTCCTTGGGACCTAGCTTGGACCTTAGGCCCTTAACCCTTTGGGATTCCCTCATATTCCTATTGTAGGTACCTAAGGGTTAACCCTTAGTAGGGGTCCTAAGTGCCACGTAGCCAATCACCTGAGCCTCACCTCCAACTCTTTCCGGTTTAGGGTTTTAGGGTTTAGGGTTTAGGGTTTAGGGTTTAGGGTCTAGGGTTTAGGGTTTAGGGAACAGCTGCTTACGTGCGCCATAGTCCGAACTCCTAGTATCCCCCTTAGTAACCCCCTATAGTAGTCCCCTGTATAAACCCGTATAAAGACCCCCTTTAAGGAGTTTAGACTATAGCTTATATAATGGGCACCTGCTCTTTCGTCCCTCTACAAAGTGATTCTAACGCGCCTGGGTTTCCTGGGTTGCTGTTAAGGAACTTAATTTGAGCTACTGTATTCAGGAAGCCCTGTTACGTACTACATATGCATATATGGGTGGATGTCAAGATTATGGTCCCTTTTTGGGTCCCTATTATAATACGGCACCTAATATTTAGGGCACCCACAAAGGGACCATAATTTTGACAACCCTCCCATACATATATATATATATATATGCACCCATTATTCTGGCAACCCTACACTCTGAATCCTAAAAATATACCCATTAGGGTAACTCAGTTTAAGTTCCTTAGCATTAACCTGAGTAGTATCTTATTGGGGATACTATGGTACCCAATATAGGGTAAGATTATATCCTCCTTTGGGGTATAGTATTTCATACAAAGAAGACAATTTTACTGGTTTAACCACCCAAATAAACGCTACTCACCTGGGTTTCTAGGGTAACGTTCTGAAACTGCGTTTGACACAGGTCGACTCACGTGCAGGGGAGATACGTACGGCAGCTCGGAATATTTAGGGTTTAAGGTTTTCCCTAATGCCCTGAGGACTCAGAATAGAAGTTTTTTGGGCCCAAAGGCTGTACTATACAAAGCTTTTGGGCTATTTTGAGTCTTAGGGGTTTAGGGTTTAGAAGCGGGTTTATACAAATGGTGCAGAATCAAATTGTGTTTACCTGTGATTGAGGGTTTAGGGTTTAGCGGCTGGGATATTCTGAGCCCAAACCCCTAAGAACCCTAAACAACTTTCGTGTGCTGAAGTCGTCAAAAGGTTCTTGGCTCGACGAAAGCTCCTACATAGGGGTTTAGGGTTTCGGGTTTGGGGTTTAGGGTTTAGAGTGAAGACTCCTAAGTTTTAGTCATGGTCACACGAGCTACAGTCTAAACTCCTGAAAGGGGGTATATAGGGGACTACTGAGGGGGTACTAGGATTTTCGAAGATAGCTTACATGACAGCCGTATAAACGTCAATGCTCAGCTTTGTTTGAGGTTAGGATGCACGTTCAGGGTTCCGGGTTAAGGCTTCACGGAGTGTAGAGGGTATAGGACAACTACAGCAAGATCTTATCCTTAAACTATACATGGAAGTTTCTGAAACAACCTAAGAGACCCTAAACTGAAATGTTTCAACGACATGCCCGCGCACCCTCCACCCCCATGCCCTAATATTAAATACTCCACTAAACCCTAAACCCTAAACCGCGTGGTTTAGGGAACCTGCAAGGCAAGCCTGAATTGTGAGTCCGCCAATTTATCGCGGAGACCTTTGTCTACGGGTGGTGGGGCGGCGGGAGGTTTACCAGTGCTAGTTATCAAGGGGAGGCGATACACCCAACCATGCTGACTGATGTGAAACTTGTAGACCTCTTGGCCCATCTAACACGCACCGAGAGACACAAGCCTTCAGTTTTAGGACTTAGGGCGTGGGGGGCTTAATCTAAGAGTTCAGAGTCAGGGTTCTAGGGTTTTCAGGGATTTGGGGCGTAGCGCTCTGGGGTTTAGAGCATCTTCGGAAAAAATCATTGACCGGGCAAGGTGTTAAGGTAGACGCCCGAATCTTCACTAATACTATGATCCTAGACTCAGTGTGTAATCACCATAAAGACAATGGTTGGGAGCCGTTAGCAAGATGGCTCAAAACCCTGAAAACAAAGGAGGTAGCCGGTAGCCAGATGGCTATAACACCACATGATCATGGGGGGGAGCTGTTAGCAAGATGATGGGGGGAGCGGTGGCAAGATGGTTAAAAGCACTAGCACTGAAAAACAAAGGGATGAGCTGTTAGCAAGATTGCCAAAATCACTGAACAGCAATTCGAGTGAGCCGTTATGATGGCCAAGAAGTTTGAAACAAAAACAATGGAGTAGGAAGAGAGTTTAAAACAACTGAAAATCAATGAGGGGAGATCTGTCAGCAAGATGGTCAAGAGCACTCAAAAACAAAGGGGGTAGCTGTCAGCAAGATTGCAAAAACCAATGGGGGGGCGTTTCGCATAAACCCTAAACCTCCCCCAAACCAAACTTGGAAGCCAGTCGAGCCCCTTTTCTGACAAGACCTGGGGATTCCATGTCAATTTTGGCGGAAGGTTCGCATGTAGGGATTCATGCGACGTGTTTTAGGATTGTGCGTCGCGTTGAGTGGGGTTCAAGTACTGTTTGCTTTTGTCGTTGAAAAGTACGCGCTTGGCAAGAGTACATCTATGAAAATTTGGAGACTTGGCCCCCCCACCTCTCTATCTACCCAGACAATAGAATGTAAGGGACAAGAATCTAGCTAGAGCAATCGGCGTACTTAATGACAAAGGGGCTTCGTACAAAAATGATCGTATCTTTGGCTGGTAGCTTGCCTAAATAAGGGGACCCCAGTATTGATCCCCAAATACTACAGTCCTTTTTATAGGTACACCCAAAAAGGTACCCCAAATTTTGGAGAGCCCTCACTTATGTTTGCACGACATCAGGTTGCTCTAAGCAGGACCAGGGGATTCAGCATGAGGATACGAATCTTTGTGATGAGGCCTCTAAGATAGTCTTGCCACTGCACCTTCCTGATCCCGTGCAAAGCACCTCTTGACCCACACCCAAGAATGGCTAGCTGGGAATGAAGGAAGGGATCCGTCTAGTACTTCCTCTATAGTATTTTCCATATTCTTTTCCATTCCTTCATTCCCAGCTAACCAAATGCAAGTAAACCTTTCAAGCAAGGACGTGCCCAACACTGCGCAATTCGCAGTGGCGACTGGGCATAAAGTCGTTCAATTGTCACGTTGTAGACTTGTCACGTGTTTCAGAAATCAGGCATCTTTTGGGAGTTGCATAGTAGTGATTGTGCTATGTTTGGTCATGTTCCTTATAACCTACTTCGTAACCATATCTACAACCTACTTAGAACCGTAGTTACTCGACTTAGGGGGCCTATACATGGGTTTCCGCCACACTTACTACGTAGGTTATAAGTAACACGGGATTTTCGATGAAGTGATGCAGTGAAACCATCTGCAGCTGGGTATTTTACAGGTGGATAGGTTCCATAATCTTCCCTAAAGCCTAAACACAAGACTTCCATAGCTTACATGAGTGGGGTGGGAGGCCTAGGGGGACAACCCACCTGCAAACTACCCACCTGTGAAGTGCTTCTACAGTACGCAGTTTAGGGTTTAGGGTTGAACATTTTTAGGTCTAAGGATGTTCTAAATCGCTAAGGGTCCAAGGACCCAAATAATAGGTCTTTGGGTCCCAAGTACCTTTCATGATACTATATTATTTGGGCCCTAAAGCCCTACCATTTGGGTGCGTTAGGTGCCAAATACCATTAATATTAGAGTAGTTGGGCCCCGAAAGCCTTATTATTGGGTCCTTGCAACTTGGACCTTTATATAGTCCCCATATATCCCCCTATAACCCCTTTAAAGGGGCCCTACTATTTGGGTCCTTGGACCCTTAGGGAAAGGACTCTGGGGATGACATTTGTCCATACTTTTTTTTGTTTTCGGGCCACGTCGGGGGAACCGTTTACTGAGGTACAACCATGGAATGCCGTAAAGACTTTAGGGTTTAGGGTTTAGAGTTTACGGTTTGGGGTTTAGGGTTTAGGGGTGTAGGGGTTAATTAGGCTTGACGGTAAAATCCTGGACCCTAAGCCCCACACCCAAGTATGAACCCCTGCATGTGAGGGATTAAGGTCCCAAACTCTTGGCCTGCTTATAAGGTTTAGGGTTAGGTTCAGGGATAGTTTAGCACATGGGCGCCAAAACAACTTGCAGAGCCAAATCAGAAGGTACCGGCCTTTTCCTGCCAGTGGACTGCTGCCGGCAGCACCCTACTGGGTTGCTGTTAAGAGCTAAGGAACTTAAGTTAAGTTACTAGATTGGGGGAAGAGCCATTATTTTTATACATACACATTGTGATAACTTAGTTCAAGTTCCTGAACAGCAACCCAGTTTTCCACTTGCATTCTTAAGCCCAGGAGCTACACATCCAACGACCAGCATAGGAGAAGCCTCATACTGCCCTCGAGATGATCTATACTGTAGTCTAAACTCCTTAGAGGGGATTAATATAGGGATTGGGGTTTAGGGTTTAGGGTTTAGGGTTGAGGGATTGGGGTTTAGGGTTTAGGGTTCAGGGTCTAAACTCCTTAAAGGGGGTTATACAGGGGATTACACAGGCGACTACCGCACAACTTTGAGGGGGATACTAGGAGCTTAGACTACAGCTCAAACAGCGAAATTCAACACCATCCGAAGGGCTCCACAGCTCGATGTACATAACAGGTATTAGTCTTTGGGTTTAGGGTTTAGGGTTTTGGCCTAGTATAGGTGTTGCTTATATGCTTGAATGTCTATGTGTCTTCTATGTAGCCCCTTCGCGTTTGAGTTTCCGTTTGACTGCCCATTTGATTCTCCACTGTTGGTGGCAAATTGCTTTAACCCCAAGCCCTAAACCCTACACCCCAAACTCTAAATCCTCAAAACCCTACACCCGACATCCTCTAAATCCTGTATAGACTCAGATTAGATTTCTAAGGCCTGCTTTGACCAGAAGAACTCGTGAAGTGGCTTGCGTTTAGGGTTTAGGATTTAGGGTTTAGGACGTAGGCTTTAGGATTTAGGATTGAGGGCTTAGGCTTAGAAGGGAGTGCTTCTCCACAGGACGACCTGGTTGCTCCGGCAACACCCACTCTGGAAGAGGCCAAGTTGGATTTTCGAGTTTCAATACTTTAGGGTTTAGGGGTTTAGGGTTTAGGGGTTTAGGGTTTAGGGTTTAGGGTAATACTTAACTCTTCAAGGCTTTAGGGGCTTCGTGCGGCAAATTATGCTTGCAGGGTTCAGGGCACTGAGACTTCCAGAATGGCTACATGTCGGCTTCTAAATAGTTACGTAGAAGGACATGTATCTCTCACGGTAACAGGGGAATAGGTTCGGTAAGTGCGCAGGCGTCCACACAAGTATTTTTCAGCTTGCAAGATCTCCTTAAACATTCAAACCCTACAAACTATGAACCCCCCAACCCTGAGAGCCTGAATGCAAAAACCCTAAATCCCTGAGCCCTGCAGCACCAAGACTATCACGGTTTTTATGCCGAGGTTTTTGGTGTTAAGGCTACGGGGGGGGGATCCTAAACTTGGATCCCCTTTATAAACATCCGTCACCTCCTACAGGTTTACCTGAACCCGAAAAGTATGTAGAATAATGGTCTTTTGGGCTATATTTAGGTGTTTTGGGTGATTATTTTGCCTACTTTTGGGCTCCAGGTAGGGTTTAGGGTTTAGAGTTAGGGTTTGGAGTTTTGCGTTTTGGGGTTTTCTAATTCCCATACAAGTCTAGGAGATTTAATTTCAGATCCCATTGGGGGATTGGGGGTCTGGGTGTGGCAGCCCGCCACACCCCCCCCCAAATTCCACGTCACTCTCATAGCAGGATCTATTTGAAGCAGCACGGTAAGGCGATCAAGAGAAGGCGTGTAGATGGCCAAGTTTTAGGGTTTAGGGTTTGTGGCTTGGGGCTGGAACGCAGGGTAGTTCGGGATAAGGCGACGAGTTATAGGGCCGATCATCTCGAGGATGTTTCGGGTCTGCTAGCGATCCACTGCGGATTCCCTACTCAGCACCAAATCAGGGTCCAGGGTTTGGTTTAGGATTCACAGTCCCAAGCTTTGTGCTTATGATACCTGACAAATGCAATATGCAGGTTAAGTAAAAAAAAAAAAACAAGCTGTCTGGCCTCCTTGGAAGACCACCTAGCAGCCTAAGAACCCCTGGACCCTAAACCCTAAACCTGGACCACCTGGACCCCCTTCTATTACCAATAACCCGCTTTCAAGGAGGGCTTCAGAAAGGTCGTGTTTGGGTGGCCTTGGGGTAGGCGTGTCTAATAAGTGTTCAGCAAACCAATGCTACACCCTACACCCTAAACCCTCAACCTCAAGCCCCAAAACCCAAAGCCGAGATGAGTCAGGCTGTTTCTGCCTTCGGCATGCTTTCAGACGAGGCTGCCACGTGCTTTCTTTACTTTTTGTTAGTTTTGAGGTCTAGGTTTAGGGCGTAGGTTTAGGGCGTAGGGTTGACGGTTTAGGGTTCAGAGTTTAGGGTGTCTTGCTGCGCGGCGGCTGTGTGGAAATGACGCCCCGGCACACATCCAGGGGTTTTGGGGGCGGCATATTTTTCGACGACGCATCCCGCGTGCCCAACAAACTAAGACTTGGTGTTTTGGTTAATTCTTTCCACCCCCTGCTTACGCATGCATCCACCCACTTTATTGCTTTTCGGGTTTTCTGGCAAAAGGCTTCCATGGGGCCTCCATGGGGCCTCCAGAGAGCAGAGGCCGCTTTTTCTAGAGCCTCCAGCGCAGTTGAAGGCCCCGGCCCCTACCCTTCCCTGCTGCACGCTGATTTCGGCTTGTTCAGAACAACCTGCAGTACCCCCTCCCTGCCGCGCCCTGATTACGGCTTTTTCAGAACAACCTGCAATGCTTGCACCCGCTCCACTTGCCTGGGCTCATCCAGGTAGCTCAGATGTTTCCACTGCTTGTTACAACCGACATGGTCGACGATCCCACCCACCCATAGAAAGAGAACGGTGCTCAGTCCAATCAATGGTGTGAGTAGCTGCCGGGGGTAGTTCTGGGTCCAGGCACGGGGTCACGGCCGAGCAGCTCTTGATGGGAATCGTGGGTTTATGGGGCTTAGGGTTCAGGGTTAAGAGTTGAAGGTTAGGGTGTAGGATTTTGGGTTTAGGGATGTACTGGTGCTTCTGGGTGAGTGCGGGGGGGTGAGCCTTGATACTACCCTCAGATCGTTACCGTTGGCTTTAGGCTTAGCAGTTTGAAGACACTTAGATTTTGGGGGTGTATTTCATCAGGAGAAGTGGATGCGCATTCCATATGCGCAACTTCGCCTAAAACACTACAAGCACCTCTCCTCTTCCTAAAACATGCGTCAACCCTAAACCCGAAACCCCAAAGTCAACGCCCAAGCCTAATACCCCAATCCGACGCCCTAGACACCACAGTAGAGTGCTTGCTGCTGGTGGCCGACAGGTCCACGGACATCATAAGCGACTTCCCTCAAAATCCTAGATGGGGTTTAGAGTTTGGTTTTGGGTTTCAGGGTTCAGAATCATTGTAGTCCGAATGCGATCGGCTTCATGTAGCCCATAACTATTTGCCAATTCACAGAATTTGCGTTTAGATTAATCGAAATTTATGGCTTCAAGCATCCCTGATAAGGTTCGTGGTATGCACCTCATCTAGACTGTGTTGTGCCGCCGTGACCCCTAAACCTTACGCCTTTTTCGTCCTAGATCCAAGACGGTGTGGTGCTTTTACTTGAGCTATAACGTAAACTTTTTACAGGGGATATATAAGTCAGCAGTATAGGGGCTACTCAGGCAGAGACTAAGGGTTAAGACTATAGTTCACTTGGTGCAACCAGACCAAAAACCACGCTGGCACCTGAAGCCCAGAACCCTACCTAGCTCACTTAGTGCAACCAAACCAAAAACCATTCTTGCACCTGAAACCCAGAACCCTACCCTCTAAATCTTAAACCCGGCAGTAACACCTCAACTCTGAAGCTACCAGCACAGAGCACAACACTGTACTTACCTAGCTTAAATCGTAAACGCCGAAGGCCTCCATCTGCAACCTTGAACCTATAAACATAGCGGTACCCCAACATAGACCCCAATATGCTTAGCCCTTACTATAGGGACCCCAAAAAGGTACGCCTTTTTTTGGAAAACCCTAGACCCTATATACCCTTATTTCACCCCTATGTAAGACCCTATAGCCTAATTTTCGGAAACCATCCATCTGGACATCTTAAGCTCAAAGAGCCTTCGAAGGTAGACCTTAAACCCGAAACACTAAATCATTTTTGAAGAGGCAGCCTTCAGGCTGGCCGTTTTGATCCTCGGCTGCCGTGTTGGGACTCTAGGGACCCTTGAAAAAGGCTAAGGGCTTGGAGTAAAGAGGTTACATGGGGCCTTTCAAAGGGCGTTACGCGGACCTTGCAGGCTTTACGCTGAAGTGCTAAACGTTAGGATTTGTGGTGCAGGGTTCAGGGCTTCCCAGAAACCCGAAACCTAAACGCTTCAGTTTCTATACTGGACAAATGATCACGGTCTCGGCGTCAGCCCAGTGAGGTTCACGCTTTAGGGTAATATCAACCCCAGCATGTTATCATGTACAACAATGGTGACATTTCTTGTTCGGGTGGCGAGGGGAGTTAGAATTTAGGGTGATAGGGATTCGACAACATATCTATAGTTTGAGGCTTCGGAATAATTGTAGTCTGAGACACTGTAGAATTTCCGATAAATGGAAACCCTAAGAGCCTCCTAGTTTCCCCAATATAGTAACGGACTCATATTGGGAGGTTCCATTTGTTGGATCCTTTAGGGGGTCTGGGGCTTTCATGTTAACACAATGTTGCATAAAATCCCCCAAGACCCCAATTTACCATCCTTGAATGTTCAGAAATCCGAGAAATCTATCAACTTCCAAAAGCCAAACGAGCCCCGAAAGCCTAGGGACTTTCTATCACCCCAAGTTACGATCACCGTTTTCCAAAGTCTTTAATATACCTACCTAATTCTAAACCTGCAACCCAGAAGCCACATTTTTTCCCAAGCCATTCCCCATTCGCGCCTACAATTGCTACTAATCCTCTCCCCCTAATACTACCCCCCCCACTCCCCTAATATTAGATATCCCCAATCTATTATGATATACCACAGTGGGGAGTATTTTATATTATGAGGGGGATGGGGTGTGTTTAATATTAGGGGGAGGGGGTTAGATAGCTCAGCCAGGACCCACTAAACCCTTAACCTTAAAGCCTAAGCCTTAGACTTTAAACCCTAAACCCTACACGATATGCTCGGTGTGCGAGGAGCTTGGGATTAAGAGCCCATGCTCATACTACTGGGCAATTTAAACGACCTCACTCGACCTCACCCTAAACGTTGGTTTATGTAGGGAATAGTACCCAAATGGCCTTAAATTGCGGGAATTAAGATATTCTACATTACCCTAATACTTATCTAGTCCGCTGTTCCAGTCTTGGGGACCCGCGTTTGCTTCAGCAGCGGCCAGGTGGATGTACTTGGGCCTGCACGTGTGGCAAATGCGGGTACCAGCATTCCATGGACCCTGATCCCTAAGCCCTCCACCTTCAGCCCTGAGCCGTATATCCTAAAACCCTACAGGCCCTAGGCCCCAAACCCCAAACCCCAACCTGGAACTAAACCCACCCCGAACCCTAACCTAGGATTAAGCCCTGAAACCTCAATCCCTAAACCGCAAACCCTAGACCCTAACCTAGGATCCACTATTCCCTCTTCGAGCTTGCGGCAGCAGGCTCACCTCGAAGTTACTTCTATCATTGTTACGTTATAGTTATCATTGTTATCATTCTTCTTCTTATTGTTATCACTACTTCTATTACTATTACTAGGGTTTACGGTTTAAGTTATGTCTGTTGTTATTTGTTCTTCTTCTACTACTACTAGTACTAGTAGTAGTACTCCTCCTCCTCCTCCTCCTCCTACTACTACTACTACTACTACTACTAGTACTAGTACTAGTACTGCCTCAACCCCAAACCCTCAACCCTCTACAGAAGAATATAAGATTGAAAGGTACACTTCGAGGTGGTTCGGGTTCAGGGTTTCAGGATTACATCTCCTTGGAGTGATGAGCATCATTTAGGTGGTTTAGGCTATAGTTCCACAGTTACAGGGTGGGGGTTCCACCTAAAGCATCATAAGTTGGGCACCTTATCGTCCCACGCTCTGTGTTTTGACATGTTAACACAGCTGAGCCTACAGGGGTTTAGGGTTTAGGAAAGATATTCAGCTTACCTGAAGACCCATTATGTAATTATCTAGTACGGCCCCCCCATCCGGCGATAGTCACAATAAGGGTACAGAGGGTTTTTTAAGGGTGCTCTTATATTCCTATTATACCACTATTGCAGGGTGCGGGGCCCTCCTACTATGGAGGAATCTTATCGGAGGTACTGTGGGCTCCCAAAGAGGGTCCATTTCTCAGATCCTTCAAGGTCTGAGTAAGCACCTATTATAGGTGTTACTCTTGATACAACAGATCCGGCCAAACGTTTACATACTCCAGTACAATAATTCCCAAGGCGTAGTGTGTTTCGAGTCGTGCTGGATTTTTCAGTATTAACGCCATACGTGGGTAGGATTCACCGTCTTAAGCTGCCTAAACCCTAAAAGCCTAAACCCTGAAACCCTAAACCCTAAACCCTAAACCCTAAACCCTATAAACCCTAAACCCTAAACCCTAAACAAGCACGGGCCCGAACCTTGCTACGGCCTATGTTTTGCATGCTATAATCCCTTCATGGTATCATCCCCTTCCCTAACATGAAACCACCACCCCCCAATATTAAATACACCCCCCCATTATGTGGTATATTATGATATGTAGTGGATGTAGTGTAGTTAATCTTAGAAGGGGGGGGGTTAATATCAGGGGGATATGATTAGTTGAATGCTCTCCACCCCTGGCATATTTCAATACGTCTCCCAATATGCAAGGTCCCTTATGGGAATATTTAAATTTAGAAGGCTGGGGGGGGGTGTTATAATATTTGTATGATGGGATTCCCCACTTTGGGCCTTAAAGTGTAGAAATGGCACGTGCTTTGGGCCGTCCAGTCTATGAATAATACCTACCTTGGGACCTTAGCATGTTTGGATCCTTTGGGCTCCGGAAAGGCCGTGCCACAACAGTGACGGCCGTGCAGGCATTTGGATCTCATTATTGCCATCGTTTGGACTTTGTGGGTTTAGGGCTTATGGATTACCATTATCAGGACTTTTTGGGGTGCCGGGATTTCTTCGGAACCCTGAGTGAGTGTCGGTGGCAAGCTGACAGTTCAGTGTACAAAGCCCCAGTAACACATGTAGATGGGTGGGATTACATTTGAAGTTGCGGCAGTTTGTGGATGTCTGCTGCGTGGCCTACAAGGAGGGGCTCCCCCAGTTTTTTTGTTGTTGTGGCGGGGAGAAGTATGGTTATAAACCCTATAAGTAGCAGTGGTGGGATTTATAAGTATACTTATGTAACTCCTCGTTTCTTGTTTGCCATACAACATGTTACGGTTGCAGGTTCTATCAGACTTCTCGTTTTAGGGAGCCCATGTCTACTGAACGTCGCCGCACGACGTTGAATACTCACGCAAGCCTCACCTAAACCCTAAACTCCCTACACCCTAAACCTCTGCTTCGAAGAGCTTACAAGCCAGGCATTGTAGATGTTGCGTTTTCGCTCTTGTCAGGACTAAAATGGCACTTGCTTACAAGGCTTTAAACGCCGGCTGTAGTTGTTCCGCAGGGTTCCCACCCTTAGCCCTAAGGGTCCTACTAGGACCCGAATATTCGGGCTTTAAGTCTCAATGCCTCTGAGATTACAGTACTTGGGCCCCAAAAGCCCTTATTCGAGCGCTTGGGCCCTTAGGGTACTACTATACTTGTAAACCCGAAGAATTTGGCGCCGGACAACCGAAGCTCTAAACCCTAAGCGGCTGTAAACCCTACTCCCTAACTTAGGGTTGAGGGTCTAGGGTTTAGGGGTCAGGGTCTAGAGTTTAGGGTCTAGGGTTTGGCAAAATTTTCAGCCTGGTTATAAGGCCTGTAAGTTACTTATAAACTCTAAACCCCGAACCTTGAACCATATGATTGGCCCCCGCCCAGCGTGCATGCTTGTTCGGCTGCCGGGTTCAGAGGCTAAACCCTAAACCCTAAACCGCGCCACTACCAACTTTCAGGTTGTAACATTTCGGGCTCAGCAGAGGCTTTGTACCTCATATTTTGGGAGCTTCTGGGTATAAGGTTAGGGTTCAGGGTTTAGGGTTTAGGGTTTAGGGTTTAGGTACAGGCGCCGAATGTCAGGCTTCACACGGTCTTCTGGTTTTGGGTATGGGTATTTCTCATGCATGCTCATGATAGCATGACCCCTCCCACCCCCACACCTGCCAAAAAAACAATATGCAGAATACGATCTGCTATACTGAGAATGTTTGGTAGTATTCCAAAGGTGGGGGTTTGGATTTTGAGGGGATGAGATTTGCTAAAAGGTTGAGGTTAGGGTGTGTGGCTTAGGGGGCTGCTGCAGTTATGGACCCTAAGCCCGTTTGTAACACTAGGTTTTGGGCCCAAATACGCGTATTCGGGGACCCAAACCCAAGGGTACAAAAGCTAAGGATACAAAGGAAACTCCCCCTAAATCCTGAACCCTAACTCCTAAACCACTAATTCCTAGAGCAACTCCCCCGAAACCCTAAACCCTAACTCCTAAACCATTAATTCCTAGAGCAACCCGCCCTAAATCCTAAACCCTAACTCCTAAACCATCCCCCTAAACCCTAAACCCTAACTCCTAAACCACTAGTTCCTAGAGCAACTCTCCCTAAACCCTAAACCCTAACTCCTAAACCACGAATTCCTAGAGCAACTCC